>WOXC01002984.1:0-263412 GCA_011680675.1 Gymnobelideus leadbeateri | reverse complement strand
TTGGTTCTTGAAGAGGACCAAAATGACATCAGTGAGAGCCAAGTTACAGTGTGCTTGACTGGCTGATCAGATCAATATGAGCTTGGAATGTGCTACCACGGATCAGGGACAAATACTCCATGTCAACATTGAGTGGATTCTCTAAATTAGTGCAACACATGCTTCTTTTGAGCTAGTTAAATTCTGCTTTGCTCATAGGGCACAGAACCTTCTCTGATGAGAGCATGTCATGCTAAGCAATCCTGTGCCAGTGTCTCCCATGTCACATAATCAATTCTAAAGTTTGTAAGAGAGACCTTGAGAGTGTCCTTGTATCACTTCTTCTGACTACCATGTGAGCACTTCTCCTATGTGATTCTCCATAAAGTAGTCTTTTTGGCAAGGGTACATTTTCTATTCTGATATCACCTTGGTAGCTACATGAAGGATGGATTAGAGAGTGGAGACACTGTATTCATGGAGAATAATCAGAAATATTTTATTATACTTGATGAGGGAGCGAACTAGAATGGTAAATGTACAAGTAGAGAATGGATGGATGCTAGAGATGTTAGTGAGATATAATCAATCAGTGTTGAGAACTGATTAAATATGGATGGTGAAAGAGTGAAAATTCACAGAATCATGGAATTTGAGAGTTCGAAGGGATCCTAATAGGTCATCTAGTTCAAGTCATCCAGTAAAGGAATCCCCATCATAACATATCCAAAACAAGTGGTGGTGCAACTTCTGTTTGAAGAGGGAGAACGACCTTAGGCAGCCTTCTTTACTTTTGTATAGATAAGAAGACTGAATTTGCCTTTTTTAGTATTTAACTCATTTCTCATGGTTCTATATGGCCTATGAGGCCAAACAAAATAAATCCAAAGCTTCTTATATGTGACAGCCATCCAAATAAATAAAAGAAGCTATAATATAGTCCCATCCCAAGGCTTATCTTATCTTATCAGGCTAAACATTCCCAATCCTTCAACTACCTTTTTATTACTTAGATTTGATGCCCTTCCCTACCCTCCCTTGTACAGTTTTTGGATAATCAGTTTAATGAAAGGGAATGTAATCAGATTTGTGCTTTAGAAAAATCATTTTGGTACTGACATAATGGAAAGATTGGATTCTGAAAGGACTAGAGGCAGGAAGACTAGTTAGGAGGTGTCACAATAATTCAGATGAGAGGTGACAAGGGTTTGACTTAAAGTGATAATTTTTTGAGGCTCTACTTACAAAGAAGTCATAAGCATGACATGTAGAGAAAGAAACAAGACTTAACTGATTAGGTATGTAGGGTGAGAGTGAGAAGCTGAACACTAGGGTTGCAAACCTGCTGCCTAGAAGCAATTTAACACACTCAATAGAAATCAGGAAATTTAGAAGAGGGAAGGGTTTGGGGGAAAAGAGTAAGTTTTGTTTTAGATACGGTGAGTTTGAAATGCCTACCCAATTCTCTAGACTACCAAATCGTTTTGGTAGTCAGTCATCCCAGTGTTCTTCCACCTGCAAATTCTGTGGATAAAAATGTTAAACAGTACAGGACCAAGTATAGATAACTGGGACACTCCATTGGAAACCTTCTGTCATGTTGTCATTGGACCATAAATGCAGGCAGCACAGTGGATAGATAGAGTGCCAGGCCTAGAGTCAGGAACCAGAGTACAAATCCAGTCTCAGACACTTACTAGGTATGTGACCCTGAGCAGATTACTTAATCACTGTTTACCTCAGTTTCTTCAGCTGTAAAATAAGAATAATAACCACACCAACTCATAAGATTTTTGTGAAGATCAAATGAGATATTATTTGCATAGTGCTTAGTACAGTACCTGGACACAGTAGATACTATATAAATGCTTATTTCCTTCTTTCTCTTCCCCTTCCCACATCAACAAATACTTGTTTAGTCAGTGCAGCCAATTAGTTCCAAATCTATCTAATTATATTATCATCTAGTCCATATTCCTTCATCTTCTCCAAAAGAATAAATATGGGAGACTTTATCAAAAAGCTTTGTTAAAATCTAGATAAATAATATCCACATCATGTCCCTCACCTGCTACTTTAAGGTAACCCTGGCAAAAAAAAAAAAGATTAATCTTATCACGGCCTGTTCTTCATGAAATCATTATGACTCTTTTAAATCAATGATAAACTTTTCAAAAGTTGTCAATTATTTCTTTAATGATTCATTCTAGAATTTTCCAGAAAAACAAAAGCAAGCTCCCTGGTCTATAGTTTACAGATCCTGTTTTCTTTCCTTTTTTGAAAAACTTGTTTGAATAAGATTTAGAACAGAATTTCTCCTTGCTGTTTCCTCCACCTTTGGAAGAATTAAATTATTGTTACAGCAAGTTATGTTCTGCTCTTGGCAGGGAGGGAACTCCAGCAGATGTCTGGATAATTGAAATAACCCCAGAACCTCTATATCATGCATATTCTTGGCTTGTGACATGTTTCCCAAACTCCTCATCAATTTTCCTTTTGTCCAGGTAGTTTGTAGCATACTACAAAGATAAAAATCACTTCTATCCCCCTCTCTACTGATTTATACACACAAATGCTCTCTGCCATGCTGACCATTTCTGCTTCCCAGATTCCCTCACATTATACCTTTCTAATATGTAATGCTATCCTTTTTTTTTTTTTGACCCATTGCTATTCAGAGTCATGGTCCAGTTGTATGTTTCATTATACCAAGTCTCAGGTATACCTATGAAGACAAACTTGTCTTCCTATATGGGAATTTCAAATTTCTCATTTGTCACCTAAACTTTGAGCATTTGTGTGTAGATATTTGTGGCAGTGGTTTATATTTTGGGCTCTTTTCTTGGATTTTTTTTTCTGGGTGTCTCAATTGCTAATCTTCTTTATAGCTTCTCTCTGAGGTATCTATCTTGGACAATAAACATATCTAGTCTTCTTTCCCTATCCTTTTTGACTTTACGGACTTTTTAAAATAGATTTGCAACACATCTGACAAATATATTCTTACTAGACTTCGTTAGATGTGCTCCCTCTCTGTCCAAGTATCTGTCATATCCATATTTTAAGCTATGTTACAGAAAACTAATTCCCATTCTCAAATACCGCCTTTTTTAGCCAGCTGTTCATATACCAAATTAATTTTTGATTACATGATTCTATCATTTCTCACTGAATATTATTATAGTGAAACATAAAATCTCACCCATCCTTGTACCTGTGATTTCATTATTATAGCAAACAGTTACTAAAACAATAGTTTTAGAGTTGCCTTGAGCATTAAGTTAAATGACTTGACCAAGGAAACACAGCCAGTCTGTGACAGAGAAGGGTCTCTAAGGACCCTTCTATTTCTAAGGTTGATGCTGTGATGCATATATTTTAGATTCTGAAGTCAGCTCTTTATCCACTACCCTCTGCTCTCTGACTGATCTTCAATTTAGTCATCTTTCAGTAAAAGGTACAGTCCTCCCAATCTGGAAAGGCTTTGAGTAAACTTGAACTATTTAAAAATACACACACACACAACCAAGCATTTCACATAGATATTTTGAGGAAAGTCCTTTCCACATTGTAAATCACTAAACAGATGATTAGCTAGATATACATATATTACACATAAGTTGTTGCTGCTGTTATTCTACTACATTTATGCATTTTAAAAGTTTCTGTTCTTCCTTCCCTTTTATTGACTCTGCACCATTGTCTACTCATCCAAAATAAAACAGAAAGCCACCTGCTTGGTACCTGAAATGGATCCCTGTGCTGTACAAATCTGGCCTGAATCCTTATGCTGACTAGTTTATTTAATATTACCAGTTCATGAAAGCTAGATTTACATTGGTACAATTATCAGAGTAATCGAGGTTGTTTGGGGGTTTTTTAATGCTCTTCCTTTTGTCCAAACAATTAAGTAAAAAGAAACCTTAAGGACCAGAATTATCCAGATAAATTATTGGGGTTTTTTTGTTGTTGTTGTTTTTGGTTTTTTGTTGCTTTTTGGAGAGCAATTGGGGTTAAGTAACTTGACCAAGGTCACACAGCTAGGTTTTTTTGTTTGTGTGTCCCTTAAGTGTCTGAGGCTGGATCCAAACTCAGGTCCTTCTGACTCCAGAACCAGCACTCTATTCACTGAGCTACCTACCTGCCCCTAAACCTCTAAACTTTTGTAATACCTTTCTAAACCTTAACTTTTTCAAGCACAGTGATTGTGGTTCAATTTTCAGTCTTTAATAGAATTTAGAACTACAAAACCATCAATTATGTGGAACTTATAATTTGGAAAATGTATTATCTTTATGGCAGCATCCTTCTGTTTAGATCATCCTTCCAAGTAATATCAAAGTGTATGTTCATAGAAGTTATACATACGCACACACACAAATTTTTCAGGAATATTGTGATGTCTTCCTCATACATACTGAGAAGCTTTCTTTTTCCCAGAATAAAGCCACTTCATAAGTATAACAATAAATAACCAACACCAACTCTACTTTTAGCAAGTAACTTTCTGTTGCTTACATTAATGACTACCTCCTATACAAATTCAAAACAATGCTACAGAAATTTTAGAAATTGGTGGCAGGCTATTTTTATAATGAATTAATGGTATTCTGATTTGAAAATGAAAAGTGTATTACAATATGAACAGTAATTCATCCTATGAACTTTATTTGAAGTATAATCTTATTTATTCAAATATAAAAAGTTGTATTAAAAGATTAAAATTAGTAAACAAAGATCAGCTAGGGCAGCTTATGTGGCACAGCAGATAGGTGTCAAGTCTGGGATCAGGAAGACATCTCCTTGAGTTCAAATCTGGCCTCAGACACTTTCTAGTTGTGTGACCCTGGGCCAAATCATTTAACTCTTTTTTGCCTCAGCTTTCTTCATCTATAAAATGAGCTGGAGAAACTAATGGCAAACCACTCCAATATCTTGCAAAGAAAACCCTAATGGGGTCAGGAAGAGTCTGGCATGACTGAAAAACAACTGAACAACAAAGATCAAAATATAGTAAAAGATAGTAAAATCTCCCAAAAGTCTCCCTGCTAAGACCTAGAGATATCTATAGACAAAAGATGTATGTCAAGGTCTAAGAGAAAGCTCAAATCTGTACTCTTCCCCTAGGCAGGTCTTTTAGCTGGTTGGGTGCTCAGAGTATGGATTACTAGACCACAAAGGAGTTGTACATAATGAGTTCACTAATCGGATCACAGAGTGATTAAGAGCTAGAATGACCTTTAGAGGACAGAAGACAAGTTCTCTGGTATCTCTGACTCCGTTTAGAGTTCTGAAGAGAAGCACCTTACCTTCTCAATTTTTGTTATCAATCTATGAATAAAATGAAGCCTATATAAACTTTCCTAGTCCCCTTGGCTTCTTTAGATCTAGAAGCTCAAGGGAATCTGCATCCAATCCCCATAAGGGCGAATGGCTTATACACTTATGCACCTTTTCTCTCGACCTACTGCCCCCCCTCCCCCAGGGGCCAAATTCTTTTGTCAATGAATCCTCTCACGGGCCGTAGGGGAGCCAAGGGAACTAGTCAGGTGACTCAGGAGACTTTCTCTTCGTTCCCATCCTATTAACAGAGATCAGTCTCATCCTACCACTAGCTTTGATTATTCAGTTAAGTCTGCTCTTTAAGGTTATGGTTTGCCAACAGCAAAGGGGGTAGGCTTAATGACGGGAACACGAATTGAACTCTTGCTCTGGTACTTCGAAAGAAAGAAAACAAAACAAAACAAAAAAGACTTGGACCCTGCCTTCAAAGATCTCGGCAGCTGGCACGTCTAACGTTTCCGATGCTCTGTGTTTGCATTTGGTGGGAAATAGTTTTCAACTCTCCAAATTGTTTAATATGTATATCACACCACGAACTTTACCTCAGCTTGAAAGGAAGAGTGATAATTAGACACTGAAACGAGGGGAAAGAACATTTTAAAGTATTATTTTTAAAAAATAGAAGAAGTTTAGAGGGTGAGGAATGGGGGAGGGAAATCTGCGTATTGAACACATCTGGTACTCGTCTGTACCGCTCACTTTTCAAAGCAAAGAAAGGTTTTATAGAGTAGAAACCTTCTCAGTGGCTGAAAGCAAACTTTTGTAGGAGGACTTGGGTGTAGTTTACCCAGTCTAGGCTGAGATTAAGTGCTAAAATATTTCTCAAAGCTCATAAAAAGGCGGTACCTCTAGCCTAGTGAGTCCTTAGGCAAGCAAAAAAAATTGTCAAGTGAGACAGAGATGAGAGGCTTGGCAGGATCTGTGGACAAAGGGATAATGAAAGCAAACCCATGGGATCCAGTCAAGCTTCCTAGCCGTCTCATTTCCCCCCAGCTTCCTCTTCCCTCTTTTCCCATACCTCCCTTCACCCCACTCCGGTCCTGGCCCCTCCACGCTCCACCTCCCACCTTGGCATAGCAGAAGGAGATCAGCAGCAAGGGAAGCAGGTACCCGAAGACAAAGGTGCAGACCACGTAGATCTTTTTGTGCTGCTTGTTGGGCCACTGCTCCCAACAAAAGGTCTGGTTGCTGATTTCTCGGTGGAAAAGGCGCTGGTGGTAAGCCACCGGAGAGGCCATAATGATAGAGAGCGCCCAGATGACCCCCATGCCCACCAAAGCGTTACGGGAGACCCGCAGGGAGGAAGAGCGCCTCGAGTGGACAATAGCAACGTAGCGGTCCACGGACATAGCAGAGAGGGTGAAGATGCTGACCAGCATGGATACGGTGAAGAAGTAGTGAGTGAACTTGCAGATGAAGGCGCCCAGCACCCAGGTGGGCAGCGCATACACGGTGGCCTGGAAAGGGATGCAGAAGAGCAGATACGCCAGGTCAGCTATGCTCAGGTTAAGGATGAAAAGGTTTGTGGTGCTGCGAGGTTTTCCTGGCTTACTACGCGCCAAAACTGTGATCACGAGAGTGTTGCCCAACACGCCCAAGGCGAAGATCATACCGAACACCACCAGTGTGATGAAATTCTCGATTCCGAGACCAAAGAGGGGTTTGAGATCCGGATCTGTCAGCTCGGGTTGAGTCCCATTCCAGCCTTCCTCAGCTCCTTCACTTTGGTTTTCCATAGCGAGGTCGGGCTCCATGGTCCAAGTTAGAGCCTAGAGAGCAGAAGAGTGCACCACAGCTGGAAACAGGGAGAAGAGGCCTGGGATGGAGGAGAGATTGAAGGGTGTGGATGGGCTTGGCTAAGCCTCAGAAAGCGCGTGAAGTTCTTTCTGGGAAGGTTGAGTTCTTTAAACCGTGGAGAGAACAGAGCGCAGGGCCTATTTGCTGTATTTGCCTTTCTTTGTATCCCCAGAGATCAGCCCAGTGCCAAGCACATATTAAGGGCTTAAGAAACGCTTGTCGACTGACTGACTGACTGACTGACGACACAGCGGCAGGTTAATGGAACAACATTTTTCCTACTGACCAACTCTTGAAAACAACAGCGACAGTCTCTGCACTTATAAAAATAAGAACCTGGCCCCTAATAGAGTTGAAGCGGTCTAAAGGCTAAAGGTAGAGTGGAAAGAGCCGGCAGAGAAGGAAGGATACCGGGGGTTGAAATGTATCCTATCCGGTGTTCGGTGCTCTGGCAGCCACTTAGTCTGGAGTTGGAGGCTAGGAATCCCTGATAGCGAGGAATCCCTCGGAGTAACCCCGTGCAACGCTACCGAGTCCTGCAGCCGAGGTGTGGGAGCTGTCTCGTCCTTTTTCAGGGTCCTGCAAAGCCTTGTCTTTTTCTTTTCTCTGAATGGAGTAGCACAAGGGTGAACCTGTTGCTTCTCTTTGGCTTCCGCTTTGCGGTTAGGAGCTGTAGCAGCCGCAGGCAAAGGAGAGAGATGGCGCTGCTGGAGCAGCGGCCTCAGGGACTCTGAGAGCTACCCAGCTGCAGCCCCTGGATCCGGGGCGCTCTCTGAGATTCCAGCTTGCTGCTCCCCCAGCGTCTGCTCTTCTCCCCTTTTTCCTCCTCCTAATTTAGAAGACACCAAAAGGAGGATGAATAGAGTCAGTTGAGATGCGCTCACTTCACTCCCCTTTTCTCTCTGCAAGTGAGGTGGGGGGACATGGATTTCTCTCTGTTACAGCCAGTGGAGGCAGCAAACGAGCCCACGATTCTCCCTCCTTTAGTTCCTCCCTCCCTCTCTTTATACCTCCCACACCCAAGGAAAGGCAAATAGCACCAGCAGGGTCCTGGACTCTCTCTATCCTTCCTGACTGCTGCCCCTTCTCCTTTTGGGTAGTCAACTTCAATTTCCTCATCTGGAAAATGAGGGTAATACCTGAGGCACTTACCTCACTTAGTTACTGAGAAGCTCAAATGAGATAATGTACTCAAAGAATCAATTTGAAAGCCTTATGGTACTATGCAAATGCAAGTTATTATTTAGTGGCAATGCTGGGAGTGGAACCTGGGTCTACTGATTTATAGTCTCTATGTTTTTCTCACTTACATCACAGTCTCTTCAGAGTTTAAAAAAACAAACAAACTTTGCCCTTGAAATTTTTTCTATTGCCACAAAATTTGAATCGGTTGCTCCCACCCCCACCCCAAAATTCATGCCTTACCACTTCATAGACAAGATAACTCCTTAATTGATTGTTAAAACATATTCACAAATGTCCTTCAGCTTTTTAAAAAACAAAAAAATTGAATGGGAGGAAGAAGCAAAATATCAAATTCCTTTCAGAACTCTTTCCTGATTTTGTCTAGCAGATACTGCTTTCTACTAAACCTCAGCATGTGGGTATTAGTGAATTTGCATGACTATATTCATTGTCTTATTTTAAAATATTATGCTATATTTTATTATTATACCATATTTTAAAATACAGGCTTTACTATTTCTCACATATGAAATTTTAATTAAAATGTAATTTAATTCTATATTTCCAAAGTGAAAGGGAATGTTGAAATATTAGAATTGTATTAAACTAGAGTTAATCTAGTTACAATCTATACCTGAAGTACAAATGCCAGGTATGACAAGCCTAAAAAGAGTTTCCCCATTTAAAGAGGTTCAGTGGCAAGCAATTCAGAAAGTTCCAAGGCCTTGAGTCCTATTTTGGACAGCTCTAATTCTAGGAATATCATCCTTATGAAAGACAAAATCAACTTCATTTTGACCTTTACACATTTGTCAAGTCAAATCAACAAGCATTTATTAAATACCTGTTTTGTGCCAGACACTGAGCTAAGTAAGCTCTAGATATACAAACACAAAAAACAAACAAAAGAAAAACCAAGTTGCTTCCCTCAAGGAGTTGCCTAATAAGTGACACAATATGAAATCTATGTAAAAACAAACTATATACTGAAAAAATTGAAAATTATCTCAGAGGGAAGGCATAGACAGGGCTTTGTCCCTTTTCCATTTGACAAGCATTCATTTATTTCAAGACAGCTTTCATAGTTCACCTAAACCTCTTCTTCAGGCTAAATATCCCTAGTTCTTTCAGATAATCCCCCAATAGCACATTTTATAGTAATCTCGTGGCTTAGTCATCTTCCTTTCCAAAATGTTTTAAATTAATGGATAATAGGAAATGTCAAAGTTTACAATCATCTTCTATACAACCACTAAATTCTGGGCAAATATTTTAAATGAATTAATGTACTTTCTTTCAAAATTGATACTCAATGTAACTTCTTTAGTGCCTTAAAATATATGCATTAAGCAATATCATGAATTCGTACTACAAATTTCCCAACCTTCCCACCTGTACCTCCAAAATCTCCCCTCCCCCAGCCCTTAACAGACAGTCTTCTAGAGCTGCCATGGCCACTAGGTGGCTGACCTTCTACCTATCAGGCTCTCAACTCCATTGCACCTGTATCTAATGTCTTTACAACTTGTCGGGACTTATGGGCAGCAAGGTGGTGCAGTGGGGTGGAGCAATAGGCTTGGCATCAGAAAGACTCATCTTCATGAGTTTAAATCTGGCCTCAGACACTTAATAACTGTTCACTTAACCATGTTTGCCTCAGTTCCTCCTCTATAAAATGAGCTGGAGAAGAAAATGCCAAACCACTCCATTATCTCTGCCAAGAAAACCCCAAAAGTGGTAACCAAGAATCAGATACAGCTGAGACAAATGAGTAACAGAGGACTCCTCTAAAGTTTGTCTTTCACTGGCTCTATAGAAGACTTTGGCTGAGGGTGCAAAGTATAGCTTCTATAAATGAGGTCTAATAGAGCTGGAAGGGCCCTAGAGGCCATCTAAGCAACTTTACTTTAATAATAATAATAGCTAACATTTATATAGAGCTTACTATGCACCAGGTATTGTGCTAAGCATTTTGTGATTTGATCCTCACAATAATCCTGTTAATAAATTCTGTTATTATTCCCATTTTACTGATGTGAAAACTGAAGCAAAGCTTAGTGATTTGCCCTGGGTCTCACAGTTAATAAGTGTCAGAGGTCCATTATGAACTCAAGTCTTCCTGACTCCAGGCCAGGAACTCTAGCCGTTCTGTCATTTTACAGATGAGAAACTGAGTCCAAAGTATGTTATGTAACGCCCACATTCACACAGGGCGTAAGTTGCAGAACTGAGATGTAAATTTAGGTCTTCTAAGTTTCAAATCTAATTGCCCTGCCATCAACTTTACAACTTGCATTTAACAATTCTTTAGCAACACTTTTTTCTCTCTTTTTGTTTCATTAGGCACCAAACTGCCAGATATTTGGAAAAATCTAGAGAAATGACTAAATCTCAATATTTGCTGTGATATATGGACCTCTCTATCCTTCTAAAATTTTATCTAGTCCAGAAGTTCTACTAGTACAGATTTTGTTCTATTAGCAAGTTTATTCTTGTTTTCTTTCCTAAATGTTCTTTTTTATTTCAATTATTTATTAATTAATGACTCCTGTAGAAAAGTAGGACAGCAAAAGTTATTATGCTGAAAAAAAATAATTACTATAGAATATGGCTATGTGACTATGTTCCATAGTAATGAGAATTATTAAAATCATGGAGATCTCTATCCTAACAAAGTTTTGGAGAAGATATATGGAGACCTACAAGATTTTAATTCATAGGTGTCTAAAATCAGTAAGGTTCTTCTCTCTTACATACTTTTCCTTCCCTGTTCAAATAAGTAATTAAGGAGTTATTCACTCTGTATTAATATCTATTGAGTAGCCTATTTGGGTTATCAATATTCCTAAAGCATTGATAAGATCAGCAAACTGTCATACCTGATCTTCTGAGTGATAATTTCTTTAAAAACAAAAGTAATACCTGCACAAAATCTTTTGTGATACTGGTGATTAATCAGCCAGGTGATTAAGAAATGTCAAGCTTTGAAGAGAAGCACAGTGAAAATTTGTAAGAAGGGGGTCTAGGAGGAGCCCTATTGAGTTGAAGTAATAATTATCCAGCATTTGGTATTTTGCCTTGGTGCATTACTTTTCTTTGAAAGTGTAGCTTTGATAGTTTTTTTTAAGGTAAAAGGAAGGATGAGAGCTAGACCTTTGTCCTGGTCTGCATAGCTTCCCAGTACTTCAGACTATTCTTACAGTTTTCTTCAAGCCCAGAACCCACCTGTGTTACCCCTTAATTCATTTGCCATTTTGGGGCCCTAGATATATTCAGATTTTTTTTAAATCTCTACACCATATTTCCAAAGAGCTTTTTAAGTGACTTTTTAGCGACTCAGAGAGGGGATCTAGGGAAGGTGAAGGGAGCAAGCATTTGTTGAACAAGGACTATGCTAAGCACTTTATAATTGTCTCATTGACCATCACAACAATGCTGTGAGACTGGTTCTCTTGCTATCCCTATTTTACAGTTGAAGAAACCGAGACAGATAGAAGTTAAGTGACTTGCCCAAGGTCACACAGGTAGCAAGTGCTTAAAGTCAGAGTTTAATTCACATTTTTTTAATTCAGGCCTAGTGCTCTATCCACTGTGCCACCTAGCTGCCATGTAGATAATGGATAGCTGACCTGTGGCCAGGCATTGCAGGGGCAGTGATGCATGAGGGAGAAAGGGAGAGAATAAAGATCATGACAATGGTTGATATAG
Organism: Gymnobelideus leadbeateri; assembly: GCA_011680675.1. Classification (NCBI taxonomy): domain Eukaryota; kingdom Metazoa; phylum Chordata; class Mammalia; order Diprotodontia; family Petauridae; genus Gymnobelideus; species Gymnobelideus leadbeateri. Next base: position 251,400 of record WOXC01002984.1, on the reverse strand, counting down.
GGCAGAGTTGCTCGAGTCTGACATGGGCCACTTCATCTCAGAGAGTAACATATTTTTTAAGCAAGAATGAAAACTTAAAGACAGTATGGAGTAAGGGATGGGTCTTGGGAGGGGGATTGTCAGCAAAATTTTTACTTCCACTCACATCATCTCTGCCTCAACTTTGTGTGTGGCTACATTCACTGAACTATAGAAACAAAGATTCAAGGCTAAAAAGGATCTTAGGGAGCCTCATGTGTGTCTTCATAGGATCCCCAAGCCCTATAGCTAAAAGGGACCCAACACATTTCTCTTGTCTATAACCTAATTTCCAAAAACGCAGGACTACAAAATTAGAGATCAGATCCAGTCTGAACTCTTCGTTGTACATATGATTTTAGCACTCCATTAATCTGTGTTACTTTCTGAGAGCTAAGAGAGACAATGTTTGTGATGTCAGCACTCTGTCTGTTGTTCTGTGTTGATGTTACTTTGTCAGACAGAAGCACTCTGTTGATCTGTGTTACTTTGTCAGGCAGAAAGTGAATTAAGATGATAGTGCCAACAATGTGTGTAAATATTGTTGTAGCTCTGCTAAGCTTTTTCTTCCTAGCAACAGAAAATGTGAAGGGCTTGAAGTGGAGTAGTCCCTGTGGGCTAAGATATATAACCAGAGTGGATAGCTGCCTATGTGTGAATTCAGGAAAGAATTCAGAGCAGTCAGTCCATGGAGAAGCTGTGGGATTTGGAAGTCAACCTCGAGTCAAGATGAAAGACAACTTTACTTGGGTACTTTGTACTTATTGATGAGATTGTTACTTACTGTGACCTAGATGTGGGTGGTGTTTGTACTTTCTGCTACCCCTTAATGATGATTGGGTTAAGGATGATCGAAAGCCAACCTCAAGTCAAGATGGAAGAAGACTTTACTTGGATACTCTGTATTGACTGAGGAGATTGTAATTTATTGAATGATGTGTTTTGTTTAAGACTATGTGACCACCTTAATAATAAGTTGTAATGTTATATTGTTGGGAATGTTGCACGTTAGTTTCTTGAATGTTTTTCTTTAGTTTACTGCTGAATAAGTAGAGAGTTTATTATACTCTGCAATTAGATCCTTAAAGTTATTCACAGCAGCAATCCTCAGGAGAGCTACTCATGACTGGCTTTACACTAGGGTCAAACAGTGTCTGAGCCAGGGCTGAAATTCAAGTCTTCCTAAGTCAGCTCTCTCCACTGTACCCACCTAGCTGCCATTATGAATTATAACATTTATGCTTTGGATTCACTCACTTACCTGGATCCTTTCTAAACTAAGAGGCTAATTGGATTATGAGAACAGGCTTCTACTATGAATTATATTATATGTATCATACTATATATATTATGTATTATAATATATATGCATATATAATAGTATATATGTATATATACTTTATTACAATATGTATAATAAATATAATAATATACATGTATACTATCATATATGTATTATACTATATGTATAATTCATTAGAGTAATGATTTTCTATTGGCACTTTCTATATGGTATATAAAATTCAGCTGTTATTGTTAGAAACTACAAAAAAAATGCTCTCCTTAGTCCTAAATGATGCAAAGTCAAACTTATTGACATTCTGAGTCATCTTGAAATGGAATGATCTGCCATGAAAGCTGGTAGATATTTTTTTATCACTTGCACTCTTCATAATTAACTGTGAGCTATGTCACAGAAGTGTATCTTGTTCAGGTATAGGAATCAGAATCTTCCACCTTGAAGATTCTGGGATGCTATGAAGATTAATACTAAGAGAAAATTATTAATTATATATGTATCATTTGTCTTCATACTCTTTGACTCAATCTATATGATGAAACAACTTTTTTTTTCTTGAACAGAAAAGCTCAATAAATTTGGAAGACACAATGAAACAGTCTTCCAGAAAGATCTGGTCATTTAAGATGAATGTCAATAGGTTCAGTGACAGGAGTAGACAACTGCTAGGCTTCAGGGGAGATGTCCTATAGCTTACTTCATAGACCTTTGCTGTCTCTAATAAAACTTACTTTGTATACTGGACACACCCAGAACTGGATAAATTTCATTAATTTGTCTTGCCTGAAAGAGGAACAGAAAGAGAAACAGGGCAATGGATAGAAGGCTTCCACCTGAATAATAGAATACATTTAATTTCTGATGCTTAAATGTTTTACATATATTTAGCACCTTAGTAGAAGCTAATGTAGAAGATGGCAAGAATAATCCAGGGTTGAGGCTTGGCAGCACATGATTGGCATTAGGATAAGGGGACAAAGGACTCAAGAAAAGTCTAAAGCTGAACTGGTTCAACAAGGGGTCAAGATGGGGAAGGAAGAATATAGCCAGTGTGAGGATGATGGCCTGGGAAAGAATTGAGGGGTGGAAGGACTGAAAGTCATAGCATGGACAAAAAAAATGATTTAGCATTGCAGGACAGAGGGAAAAGGGAAATAATAGTGAATTGTGGTAAGATAAGGGAATTTCAGAGTTCATGGACATGCATTTTGCAAGTAATGAATAGATCAAGAATATGACCATCTTTGTGCATGGCTGAGGCAGGATAGAGGAGTAGGTCATGCAAATTAGTAAGTTAAGGAATGCTGAAGCTAGAGTGTTTGAGGGAGTGTAAGCACAAGCAAGGTAGACTTTTTGTTATTTTCTTCTTGGAGTTCAGTTTCTCAGGCTCAGGCTAAATTGTAAACATCTGAAGGATTTATCGCCTTTGAACCCTGATAATTCACAGCTGTGCTGAGTCACATAGGTTTTGTGCTTTCTGGCTCTGAGCCAATTAGGGACCAAGTCTTTGTTATATATTCTGGGAGGTTGGCATTTTGCTTTCGGGGTTCAATTATGAGAATGACCTTTTGATTCCCTGGATGAGACTCTGAGTAACCATTTGTTAAGGGTCCCCCAACTACTCAGATGTTTGTATTCCTCCACTCTAGTGGTGTACATAGGTGGTTGTATTACTTTGTTCATACAGAGCCCTGTCTGTTGAAACTCTGTGCTAATTTCTGCTTGTATTTTCTCCACTTTCAGGGTTCTGGCCTTTCCCTTGAACTGGTGAATGTAATTAAAGTAAGATTGTTGACCCCTTAAAATTTGTCTTTCCTTTAGCAAAGTGTATCAAAGAACCTGTGCTAGCAGGCCATCCTGGATGTGCTAGGGGGCTTTCTAATACAAGGAGGATCAAATTATATTATCAAAAGTCCCCAACAATAAGTGCAGGACTTGAGGAGGAAAGAAGGACTATGGACCAGGCACTGAATTCTTTAAGGAAAGAAGAGGAGTGTCCTGGAGAGTTGTAGACAACAGCTACCAAAACTCTGGATTGAATGAATTTTGTTTTGTTTTTTTGTTTTTTCTTTTTGGAGGGCAATTGGGGTTAAGTAACTTGCCCTAGGTCACACGGCTATGTTTTTGTTTGTGTGTGCGTTAAGTGTCTGAGGCTGGATCCGAACTCAGGTCCTTCTGACTCCAGGGCCGACGCTCTACTCACTGAGCCACCTAGCCGCCCCAGGATTGAATGAATTCTAAAGGAGGAGGTAACTGAGCAATCATTGTAGGAGGAGAACTTGGAAGTGGCAATGGGGAGCAAAAAGTATGCCGACCCCCCCGCTTCTTTACTCAGAGTCAGGGGTTTTAGTGAAAGTACAGCTAGTGATGGAAAGGGAGGACAAAGAGACTGTGTCATGAGAAGGTAGCCAGGACTCAGTGAAAGTCAGAAGATTTAAGGAGTAGTAAAGGAAAGATTTAAGATGAAAGAAGGTTTGTTGACTATGGAACAGGCATTCCAGAGAGTACAGTGAAAGGGCTAGGTAGCTTTAGAGTGGGACATTATGGGGTTTACCTGAGGTAAATGGAATAAAAGATTGGGAAGTGAAGCATGAAGAATGGTTTTAAATGCTAACCATTTGGAGTTCGGAATCATTGAGAAGGTCTAGCATGCTAGAACCCCACTAGGGTCCAAGTGAAAAAGGAGCAGCAATAGATACTTTTTGTAGATACTTCTGTCTGTGGATGACACTAAGCTGATTTCATCAAGCTTTGGAATACTATACATCATCATGGATAAGATTAACAGACACTCAAGAGAATTTGGTCTAAGCATCCATGTAAGAAAAACCAAATAAATGAAGAATGCATATTGTTCAGATTATGATATGCAATTAGACAGACATAATATGGTGATCACCAACCAGCATATTTATCTTAGACAAATGGCTATAATGGACAAGATGTTGGTATAATTAAACTGGAGGAGTAGAGTGGTATTAAATTGCCTTTGAGGATATGCAAAGACCCTGCAGCGATGCGAAACTTTGCCATAATACCAAGGTTCATCTTTTTAAATACTAATATTCTACTAGTATATTTATTTAAATTTATTTTTTAAAAAACCATGGGTAAATGGGCAAACTGTTATTTTATCAAATTTAGAGCCAGAAACAACTTTAAAGGATATGGAGTCTAACCTCTTTGTTACAGAGATAAGTAAACTGAAACACAGAGAAGTTCTCTAAATTGCCTAAGGTCATCCAGTAAATGTCTGAGATGGAATTTGAAGTCTTCCTGATGCCAAACTCAACACTTACGTCAATATGCTATACAGCCTCTTCTACCAGGATTATTCACTAAAGAAATGGCTATTGTAACATTCTCTGAAGTTACTTTGAATAGGAATAAAATGAAAAATACATTTCCCTTTGCATTTTACTTAGTCTAACTGGCTTAGAGTAGCTATGGTGATCATGTGATAAATGAAAATCAAAGCCACCGCATTATGCTTGAACTCATGAGTGAAAGGACAGAACATCAGTTTTTATTATCTTAATTCCAGAGACAAGAATCATGTTTTTAATGTCTTCAGCTCCCAGTCTCCTATACACTACGATAGAAGTTAAAAGAAAATTATTAGGACATCACCTCAATTATGATGGCAGAACCTTGAACAGTGCCTAATAGAAGCTTAACATAATTTGGTTAATGGAACTTAAAGGCATTAAACACAAAGTAAAGGTGAGCATTAGGCTGACACCACACAATAATGTTAGAAGTTTAAAGCTTTGAACATTTAAGAACAATGTGGTATGTTTAAAAGAGAATCTAGAGGTAGCATGCCCAAATAACCTATTTGTTCATGAAATTCAATAGCTGCTGAAGTGTATGGTGCCATTGAAAACTGTGCATCTGAAGTACTTCTTGGATTCATGCAACTTTTTAAAATCCTGGGTCTAATCAATTCCTGCAAAACAACTTTTATTTTTCATTGAAAACAAAAACTACACAAATATTTTAACTATAAGCAAAAAAAGAAAATATAAAAATAAAAATCAGATAATAGTATAGCATTGCAACATTATTCTCCAAGGTAGGAATGTTTCTTAGCCCTTATTTCTTAGGATCAACCTTATAGACTCCCAATTAAATGCAGAAAAAGATGGGTCACCTGTGAAACCTTACATTAACTGAACAAAAGGATGTAAGGAAGCAATCACAGTGAGACAAATGCAGACTATCCAAAAAAAATTTCAGGTTTTCTATTCCTCAGTCTGATCCAATTCAAACTAAATTTTATTTGGGTCAAAATAGAACCAGACTAATATTTTTCATGTATGGTAGAAGAAGAGAAGGTTAGGAACTAGAAAAAAGTTGATTTTTTTCTCAATGGCTCCAAAAGTTGGGACAGTCAACCAACCAACAAGCCCAGAAAAGGAAACAGATTTGCCAATGAGGTGGAAAATTGAATCATTATTTATTGGTCCTTAGAGAAAAAAGCCATTACCCTCCTTGGTGTTGATACATACTACCTACTTATAGATGTGGCATTAAAAAAGTGACCAGGAAATATTCACTAGAGACCTGAACTTGAGAAGAAATAGACAAATCTTAAAAATGTAAAAGTCCCACAATATGTATTTTATAAGGTATATAATAAGTACTAATCATAGATTTAGCTGGCCTGAGAAAGTGTAATGGCAAGCACAGAAGTAGCTCACACCTTGTTTCAGCTATTGAACTAACACCTTGGTTCTGTCTGGTAAGAAACAGAACATGTGAACTCCACAACTTGTGAACTCCTGTGGAGGAGCCAAGGACTATATAAGGAGAGTCCCATGGCTAGAGATAGCAGGAGCTGAAAAGAGGACTCTTGTGGTGGCAAAGTCAAGGGGAATACTTGTAGTATCCCAGCACTCTGTCTGCTCTGTCTGTGTTGATGTTTGTTTGTGATAATTTGTATAGAAGCCCTGGGACCTTACTGGAAGCCCTGAAAGAGGATTTTCTTGTTGTATATTTACAGAAGTCTTGGAGGAGGGTTTTGGAGGTCCTGGGACTTTACCGATGATTTGTGCTGACCTCTTGGACGTGGGTCAGTGTTGATTTCTATATTTATGATTTATGTTGAGTTCTCAGACCTTGTGGGAGGGTCTGAGTTGATTTCACAGGCAGATAGTGAATTGATAATGGTGCCAGCAAGTTGTATGAATATCATTGTTGCTCTGTTAAGCTTTGTCTTCCCAGAAACAGGAACTGTGAAGGACTTGAAGTATACTGGACACTGTGAACTTCAATATGGAACAGGAACTAAATGAAGAACTGGACAAGGAGCTGGACAAGGAACTGGGAGCTGCCGGTGTTTGAACCCAGGTGACAGTTGGAACTGGGACCATGGAAGAGGAACCATGAAAGCTGAGAGCCAGCCTTGAGTCAAGCTAAAAGAAGATTTTACTCGGATACTGTATACTGACTGATAAGATTATCATTTACTGTGACCTAGGAATTGATGACCTGTGTATTTTCCACTACCCCTTAAAAGGTTACTGAGTAGTGACTAATGACTGAGTGAGTAGTGACTGATGACTGAATAGTGACTGATATGTGACTTAGTGTGCCCCATGAGTGGAGAACTTTGACTATTGCATTTTGTGACCCTTAAGAAGGCATGCCTCCTTAATTAATGATGATTAAATGATAGAGTTACTAAATGTACTTTGTTGAAAACTATTGTGACCAGTTTGGTGAAAACCATGTGACCATTTCAGTGGTAAGTCATTGTGAATGCTGTATTTTGATTTTATATGATAAGTTGTAACATTTGAATGCTGTGCCTTGATTCTCTGTGAATGTTTTGCTCTGGTTTGTTATTGAATAAATAGAGTGCTCACTATACTATGTAATAAGAACCTTGAAAGCTATACACAGAAGCAGTCCTCTGGAAAGCTGCTTGTGTGTGGCTTTACAGAAATATATGAAAAAAAATTGTCTAACTTGTGTTCTCTTTTATATCACTTGATTTTTTTTGCATTCATTCCTTGTTATCTTGTTGATCATATGTGGAACGTTGTAGTGGACCTTCACACACTTAAATTTAAGAATAAGACACATAAATCTTTCTTTCAATACTTAACAGTGACCATGAGTTCACAAAAGTTAGGAAGACACAATAAAGCATCTGGCATATTTTGGTATGCTATAAAAGTCCCAATAATTGTCTCATTGCTAGATTGAATCTACTTTCCAAGGACCAATGTAGCTAAGTAAAGAGAGACTTATTACCAGTATGTTGGCCAGTAGATGAAGAACATTTTAGCCATGGCAACCCATGAAGCAAACAGAATTCTAAATTAGCCCTCAGTCTTGTACAGGTTCCATCTGTTTTTAAAGTTATGGTAACAGAGTGACAAAACAAAAGAAGACATTGTTAAGAATCATACCATTCTTAGGTCATTTCTAAACATCAATTCATTAATTAATCCACTGAATGTATGATCATTCTTCATTGTGTTCAGTGATATAATATTGGAAGAACTGGGTCATATCCATATTGACATTCTTTTTATCAACAAAACTTAAAGACAAAATATTACATTGTGACTCATTTGGGATAAATGTTAAGGACAAAAGATGCCATTGCAACTAATTGGAAATAAAATCTTCATAGGAAGAGTTCCATTAGAGTTAATTTGGAACATGACCTAGAGAGACAAAAGTTTTCATTGCAACTAATTGGAGAGATGGATCACAGACTCTCCTTGGAGAGGTAAAGGAATGGGCAAAGATGGTTTCATCATACACACACAAAAAAATAGTGCTTATGATGAGCACAAGTCAAAATACCATCATGAAGACAATAGCAGACCACTCAGCATATAGTCCAAAGAGGTCATAATTACGCGCGCACACACACACACACACACATATATGCTCATGCACACATACATATATGTATCATTTGATCAATTAGTAAACATTATGAAGTATCTATTATGTGCCAGGCACTATGCTAGCAATACTTTTTTTTGTTATAGCAAAGAATACTACTCATTTATTGAGGAATAGCTAAATAATTTATGATATACTAATAAAATGCAATATAACATAAGCAATAAGGAAAGGGATAGAGTTAGAAAAACCTAAGTGTGTGTATCTGAACCGATTCAGCAGGAAGTGAACAAAACCAAGAGAAAAAATGCATACAATAACAATATTATGCTTGCTTGTAAAAGGATGTGCTTATGTTTGCAAAGGAGATTTAGGAGGTGATGAGTTAGTGATTATGTTGCAAAAAAAAAAGAAAAAGAAGGAACATAAAAACAAAAATGAAAAAATATTAAATATGCCAAAAAACCAGGCAGAAGTTCAGAAATGGATATAGACAACTAGGACAGTGCTGGTACTATTATGCTTAATTTGATTGATACTTTAAACAATAATTGTATGTAAGAGAGATTCACATTTTTATACACAATCTTCATTTTTTATATATAAAATATTCATGTTGTTGAGGTTTAATTCCTAAAAAGAGGAAATTTTAGAGAAAGGGGAGGGGGAAATGCTATATTTTAAGTACTCATACAAAGTAGAAGATAAATTGTATAAGTAGCTTTACAAAATAATCCAAATCAAGTCAATATATGTAGTAACATTTAATGGCTCCAATACAGGGGTTGGCACAGAGAGTTTAAGTGAAAAATATTTTGGAATCATGGTATAAGATTAAGGAACAAAAGAGATCAAAAGCATACAAACTACTTAGAATTGTCTAACATTCTTCAAGAAGAGAGTTGGGAGTGGCAGAGCCAAGATGGTGGAGAAAAAGCAGGAACTTGTTTGAGGTCCCCCTCCAACCACCTCTAATAGCTGTAAGAAAATTATTCTAAACAAAGTTTAGAGCTACAGAACCCACAAAGTGACAGAGAGAAACAAATCTCCCACTGAAGGCAGCCTGGCAGGCTGACAAGAAGGGTCTATCACACTAGGCTGGGACTGAAACACAGTCCTGTGTGAGCTGTGCTGGCCCAGACTCAAGTCCCAGAACCACTGGAGTAGACTTCAGGGGAGTGAATCACTAGAAGCTCTGACTGATTCCAGACTTCTAAACCCATAAACAACAAAGAGAAAGTAAAAGGTCAGTAGGGAACTCTGTTGTTACTGGGTGAGAGAAGAGCCCTATCTGGCCCTTGCCCCTGGGGTGGCAGAGGTGGTAGAGGCATGGCAGCTGCAACTGCTCCTGTGTGGCTGGCTCTGGAGCTCCTGGTCTACAGACCATAAGGGGAGCTAGGGACCATTCAAAGGGTAATTGCTCTTGCTTTGACATGCTTGTATCTGGTTTGCAGTATTGGGTGGCTGTCCTGGGGTGAGGAACGCTAGCATGCCAGAGCTTGTGGTGGCTGTAGAGAGAGTGTTCTGATCATAGCTCTGACAACAGCTACACAAAACCCTATAAATATGGGACCCAGCACTTTCCACTCTGGAAGCAGAGTTCTACCATGGCAAAGAGCTCAAAAGTCAAGTAATTGACTGGCAAGATGAACAAACAGAGGAAGCACAATCAGACCATAGAATCTTTTTGGGGGGGACAAAGAGGATCAAAACATAAAACCAGAAGAAGACAACAAAGTCAAAACTCCTGCATGAAAACCCTCCAAGAAAAATATGAAGTGGTCACAGGCCATGGAGGAGCTCAAGAAGGATTCTGAAAATAAAATTTTAAAGTGGAGGAAAAATTGGAAAGAGAAATGAGAATGATGCAAGAAAATCATGAAAAGTGAGTCAATAGCCTGCTAAAGGAGATCCAAAAAATACTGAAGAAAATAACACCTTAAAAAATAGACTAACTCAAATGGCAAAAGAGGCCCAAAAAGCCACTGGGAGAAAAAATGCCTTAAAAAGCCAAATTGTCCAGATGGAAAAGGAATTTCAAAAACTCACTGAAGAGAATAATTCCTTCACAATTAGATTGGAGCAAATGGAAGCTAATGACTTTAGGAGAAATCAAGATACTATAAAACAGATGCAAACGAATGAATAAATAGAAGGCAATGTGAAATATCTCATTGGAAAAATCACTGACCTGGAAAATAGATCCAGGAGAGATCATTTAAAAATTACTGGACTACCTGAAAGCTATGATCAGAAAAACAACCAAGACATCATCCTTCAAGAAATTCTCAAGGAAAATTGCCCTGATATGCTAGAACCAGAGGGCAAAATAGAAATTGAAAGAATTTACCAATCACTTCTTGAAAAAGATCCCAAAAAGAAAACTCCTAGGAAAATTGTAGCCAAATTCCAGAGTTCCCAGGTCAAGGAGAAAACATTACAAGTAGTCAGGAAGAAAAAATTTGAGTATTTGAAAACACAATCAGGATAACACAAGATCTAGCAGCTTCTACATTAAGGGATTAAAGGGCTTGGAATATGATATTCCAGAGGTCAAAGCAGCTATGATTAAAACCAAGAATCATCTACCCAGCAAAACTGAGTATAATACTTCAGGGGAAAATATGGACATTCAATGAAATAGAAAACTTTCAAGTATTCTTGATGAAAAACCAGAGTTGAGTAGAAAATTTGACTTTCAAATACAAGAAGCAAGAGAAACATGAGAATTTAGTTAAAGTTAATCTATTTACATTCCTACATGGAAAAATGATCATTTTAACTCATGAGACCTTTCTCAGTATGAGGATAGCTGAAGGGAATATATGTATACATAAATATTTATGTAGGTATAGGAGGGTGTGTGTGTATATGTGTGTGTGTGTGTGTGTGTGTGTGTGTGTGTGTGTACACATATACATAGACAGAGGGCACAGGATGAGTTGACTATGGATGGATGATATCTAAAAAATAAAATTAAGAGGTGCCTAAGGAATATATTGAAAGAAGTAGAAAGAGAGAGATAGAATAAGGTAAATTATCTCATGTAAAAGAGGTAAGAGAAAACTGAAGGGGAAGAGCAGGAAGATGAAAGGGAATGAGTCAACCTTATGCTCATTGAATTTGGCTTAAGGAGGGAACAAAATACACAATCAGTTGGGGATCTTACCCTACAGGAAAGTAGGGTGGAAGGAGATAAGAGAGAGGATGATAGAAGGGAGGGCAGATTGGGGGAGAGGGTAGTTAGAATAAGTGGGAGGTGGGATAGGATGGAGGGAAATATAGTTAGTCTTTCACAATATAACTACTATGGACATGTTTTGTGTAACTACACATTTACAACCTATATTGAATTAAAGAGATGGGGAGAAAATTTGTACCTCAAAATCTTGTAACTCAAAAACTCAAAATAAATTTAAATTTAAAAAAGAAGAGAGTTGGAAAGTATTCAATATATTCAGGTGAAGACCAATTTTTAATTTTTTGCTTTATTTAATAGCCTGGAAATAATCTGTTAGGAGTATGAAAGTAATTTCCAAATTATCTTTATCCAACATAGCATCAGCTAGCTAAAATGAGTTTAAAAAAAGCATGCCAAAAGAAAAAAATGAAGATGAATAAACTCCAACCTGCCCTTATCGAATAAATGGCTGACATAAAATGTAAGAAGTCATTAGAAGAAAATTTGTTGATTCTGATTATAGCAATTTCCCACAAAAGTTTTAACAGTATGAAGCAATTACTATAACAAAGGAACCAAAAAAGCTCAGAAACTATCTCTGACAGCAAACATTTTATTTCTTCACCAAGTAGAGAAACATGGTAGCCAAAGGTAGTGAAGTAATTTAGAACATAAACTAATTTGCAAAACATTATAGAGGATAATGAAAGATTAAAGGCGGATCATTTACAGAAGAAGGAGGAGGAAGGAGTCTACTTTCAGTAAACTAATAGTAGACGTATGTGTATGTATGTATAGCATGTGCCTACTATGTATTAGGTACTGTGTTAAAAGCTGGGGATACAAATATGAAAAAGAAAGACTGTTGCCAACAAGGAATTTATAATCTAATGGAGGAGGAACACAACACATAAAAGGAACCGGAAAAGCAGGCTGAGAAAAGAAGGTATTGACACAGGGACAGGGTGAAGACAAAGATATCCAAAATGAGCCCTGCCAGGTGAGAAATGATGAGAAGTCTGAAAGATTTGAAGAACTCTTTGAAAGACTTAAGAATTTGCTCAATGCAAAATATCCAAAGGCTTATGATGAATTCTGCCACCCACTTCTTGGCAGAAAAGTGAGAGACCAGAGGAGCAAAGTGCTACATACATTTTCACCCCTATCTCAGGGTTCTCCAGTGTCTCTAGGAGAATTGAGGATTCTGTAGGAATTGAGTGAACCACACCTGCTTCCATATTGTGACTCAATGCTGAAGCTAGTTAATTTCCCTTTCCATTCAATTATGGATCATCCAATTTCTGTCTTATTCAGAATGCTTATTCAATTATGGGAAATGTGAGAATACTTTATTGCATTACTTGAACCTAACCTATATGGCTGGGAAGCTGGTGGGTGCACCTCTACCTGCTATTTAGAGACCCTTAACTAAAGACCAAGTTATGCTGACCAGCTACTCAGTCAGATCCAAAGATCTGACTGGATAAGTTTCCTCACAATTATGTCAAAAGCATCCTATGTGTCTTATCTGAAAAAACTCATTTTAGCATCTGTTGGAACAAATAGTTGTCTGCCAAATGGCTAATACTTGACAAATATTAGCAAATTAACACAGAAAATACTGGTTATTAAATTTTCAACCTAATGAAAAAATTCTTTTTAATTCAACAGTTCAAAAGCTTTTTTTGCTTCTTTCACATCTATATCATACCTTTTTTCCCCTAGATAAGGTGATGCACTTAGGACAGAAGTGTGTGTGTATGTGTGTGTGTGTGTGTGTGTGTGTGTGTGTGTGTGTGTGTGTAATGAACATAGCCCATAGAGGAATATTTTTTGCTTGCTTATCCATATATTTATAAAGATTTTTTCTATTTTCTCCAAAGGAGTAAAGAGTGGAAAGGAAGGTAATATTTCTGATTATTAAAATATAAACTTTAATTTTAAAAATAAATTGAAAATGTCAAACATTCTCTATGGTATATCTTCTTTATAAATCAACATCACAAACCCAATGAGTAAGAGTCTTTTTTTTTTGTTAAAGCAATTGGTTTTAAGTAACTTGCTCAAGGTTACACAGCCAGTTATTTTATGTCTGGGTGCTAAGTACTGAGGCCAGAACCAATCCCAGGTCCTCCTGACTCCCAACTCCGGGGCAGTGTTCTTACTCACTGAGCCACCTACCCACCCTGAGGAAGAGTCTTAAAAAGTTTTCCTAATTATTCAGCTCATCAATATCATGGAAGAATAAGTGATCCAACAGATAGACAATCCAATCAATCTGTTTCAAGGAGCATTTCTTAAGTATCCACTGTGTGTAAAGCACCATAGGGACACGAGAGTTACAAAGATAAAGTGAAAAATAGCCACTGACCTCAAGGAGCTTACATTCTAATGGGAATGTGAAAGTAATATGTCTTTCAATTAATTACTAAAACTTCTTGTTAAAATTGTTATTTGATTTTCAAAAGAAAGGTCATATTCAACTCAAGGTGGATAATGGTACCTTATTTAGTAAAAACACCTATTGAATAATCCTCAATTCAATTCTGTTCAATCCAAGAATCATTTACTAAGTGCTTAATATATACTAAGCCCTGTGCTAGGAATAAAAGATAAGCCTTAAACTCTAGGAACTTACATGTTACTGGGAGGTGTGATAGGACCAATATTTATCAGGGTTCCTCCCACTCTGCTGCATCATGGGTTAGCCAAGAGGTAGGGAGGAGTCTAAGCAAGGCTTAAACTGGGTCATAACATCTGGTTACATTGATTTGAAAAAGTCCATTAATATTTGAGTTGGTCCCATTAAAATTGGTGGATGTTTGTCCAAAGATTGTCCAAGTGACCACAGCCTGACTTGCTGACTAGACACATTTACATATAGAGATAAGGAGAGTCAAGCCAACTCAAGCTAAGTGCTAAAGTATTCTTGTTGAATATCCTTTCTATATTATGAGACCTCCTTATCAGAAAACCTCCTTTTTCTTAATTGTTAGGTGACTCGTGACTGCCATATTACATCCCCGTATCAAATCTGAGGTACCTGCCTGAGTCAGACTTCCCCTAACAGAAGGATACAAAATGTTTACAGATAAATACAACATATAAAATAAGTGCTGAGTAATTATAGGACAGAACTCTAACAAGAATATTTATGTAACTCAAAATTTGGTCTATTTTCAAAGGTTGCCATTTTTACATCTTTTGCCATTGACAGCATCTCCTTTTTATGGAGGCCACACAGTGTAGGGTGTGTTCAGAGAAGACCAGTATCTCTGATGTGAGGACTTCCAAGTCCTTTTCAGGACTGCTTTCCACCTTTGGTGTTCACTTGATCCACCAAATTCTCACCTGTAGCTCCAAGAAGCAGTAGCATGGACAGCAGCCACACCCCAGGAAACCGTCTCAGCAGACAGACTAAACCAGGTTGAGGGTAACTGAGGGGTCTCAAATCCTTCAGTGAGTTAGGGGGTGTCTACTCCAAATACATGAAGACTTCCTCTGGTGGAGTAGGTGAGTGAGAACAATTTGTTCCAACAGCCAAAAAGGTGGCTGAAGCAGGTGATGTGGAGTGCTTGGAGTTTGGTCAGATATCAAAGATGCCAAGGTCACCCACTGCATCCTGAGCCATCACCCGAAATCTTGACTTCTGTCTTGCCACTGTCTTGCCAGACTTTGATGACTCTGGAAGAGAGAGCAAGGCTGATGACTTTGCACAATTCGGCCTCACTTAAATCCAATTTGGCACAAAGCAAAAAACATTCATACCTTTTTACCTACCTTCAAAGTCCTGTGATGATAGACAAGTGACAAAGGTACAGATACACTGTTGGCTCCAGTCAGAAACACAAGGTTCCCAGGTCACAGGGCTGTCTTCTCATTTAACTGAAGCAGCAGAACAGAGGTCTGTACACAATGTTTATTGCTCTGACTGAGGCATTTGATGCTGTCAATCATGAGGGCTTATAGAAAATTGTGGCAAAATGTATGTGCCCAGAGAAGTTCATCAGTATTGTAGGTCAGTTTTATAAAGACATGCTTACACAAATTCTGGATAATGGAAACTGCTCTCATGCTTTTCCAGTCACCAATGGAGTGACAGAGGGCTTTTTGCTTGCTTTCATGCTTTTTAGTATATTGTTTTCAGCAGTGTTTTCAGAAGACTTCAACGAAGATGAAAATAGCATCAAGGTCAGCTGCAGAACTATTTGAAGGTTATTCTTAGAGTACTTTTGAGATTGTGAGGTTATTCTTAGAGTACTTTTGAGATTGTGTATTGATTATTGTGTAAGGCAATCTATTTTACCCATCTATGTATTCTTTCCTTTCCTTCTGTCCTTAAAAATGCTCAATAATCCCTCCCCTTACCCAATTCCTGAACTTATTGTACTTGTAAATTCTGTCAAAAATTGACTCCATAGAGAGTTGGAAACTCATCCACACTAACACATAAATAAGTTCAGTGGGCTTAGAATTTTATAAATATTTAAGCTCTTAATGGAATATCATACATCTATAAGCAGGTTTCTATTATACATAGTAGGGAGATAACACATATTTATTAAATAAATTTTGAATGGATGGTCAGGTAAACTCTTGCAAATATACTAAGAGTACAAGAAGTAGGGAGGTAATCTATTTTGTCCCCAAGTGAGTTTACTTCTCTTGAGCTTCATGGATTATAGATCTGATCAAGTATTTTATTTCCTTATATATGAACAGAAAATTGACTATAGCTTGGTGAGCCCTCACTCATAAAGCTGGTGCATAATTCTAAAGGGGACCTGCCCATAAACATAGTAGCAATAGTACACCCTGATGGCTGAATCTTTTCAAAATCTCTGGGGAAAAGGGGAGACAACTGTATTTTCTGTGATACCATGAACTGGAATGAGAGGTGAATATTAAAGGGAACAAAGGTGGTGTGAGAGACTTGATGTTGGTTGGTTGGTTGTTGTCCTTCATTCTCAAAGAGGACCAAAATGACATCACTATGTTGGAGTCAAGGTACAGTGTGTCTGACTATGATTGATCAAACCAGTTTGGGCATGGAAGGCTCTACCACAGGTTGGACACAAATAGTTCAATTGAACATTTAGAGTTGTTATCACTAGATTTGTGCATCTCATGTTTCTTTTGACCTTCCATAATTTTGCTTTGCTCACAGAGCACAGTGCTTTCTTTCATGGGGGCATGCCATGCTGGGCAGTCCTTTACAAGTATCTCCCTTGCCATGCAATTGATACCAAAGTTCTTCAAAGAGATTCTGAGAATGTCCTTGCATCACTTCTTCTGATCTCCATGTGATCACTTGCCTTGTGTGAGTTCTCTGTAAAATAGTCTTTTTAGGCAAACATATGTCTGGCATTTGAAAAAACATGGCCAGTCTGCTGGAGTTGTACTCTCTGCAGTTGGGTTTGAATACTTGGCAGTTTAGCTCAAGAAAGGACCTCAGTGTTTAGTACCTTGTCAGGATTATTAAGCATTTTTAAGGACAGAAGGAAAGGAAAGAATACATAGATGGGTAAAACAGATTGCCTTACACAATAACAATACACAATAATCAATACACAATCTCAAAAGTACTCTAAAAATAACCTCACTGTTCAAATAGTTCAACCCATACCTAAACTAGAATTCCTTATACAATATACAAAGAAATCTTCAAGCTATTGATAATTGATGACTAGTGAAAGGCATTTCACCACCTCTAAGAGTCAATCCATTCTCCTTTTAGATAGCTCTAAGTAGTGGGATTTTTTTTCTTTAGACCAAGTTTAAGCTTGCTTCTTTGCATATCTCACCCATTGCCCTTTATTCTGCCTTTGGGGACAAAGCAAAACAATCTATTCTTTTTTTTTCTGTGGCAGCCCTTCAAATACATAACGACCACAACTAAATTCCCCTAAATTTTCTCTCTTACAGGCGAAGTATTCTTCCAACCAATATACATTTTGATCTTAAGGTTTTCTATCATCCTGGTTGCCCTTCTCTTGATGTTCTCTAGCTTATCAATATCTTCTCTAAAGTTCAATATCCAGAAGTGAACACAATGCCCAAAACTCCAGGTGCAGTCTGCCTAAGATTGTCACCTTCTTATTCTTGCATGCTATGCTTCAATAAATGAAGCTTAAGATTACATCATTTTACTTGGCCACTATATCATATTGTTTATATCTTTTGAACTTGTGGTTCACTAAAATCTCCAGATTGTTTTCAGACAAGTTGCTGTCAGTTCACACTTGCTCCTTCTTGGACTTGTGAAGGTGATTTTTAAAATTGAGGTTTGAGTTTAACAATTTTCCTTATTAAGTTTCATCTCAGATTTCTAAACAGATATTAAGGAGTGGTCTGTTTTCCATGATAACCAGGGAGTAGAAATGCATTCCTCGAGCCCCTTTACCTTCTCTTCTAGGAAGGAGGTCAACCTGTACATTGAGCATAAATAATAGGCACTAGGCAGAAACAAATATTTCACATTTAGTGAAGGTCATTGCAAAATTCTTCCTGCTTTTCACATTTAATGGAAGTGAGCACCTCAGTCCTTGTCTTTGGAGATAACAGATTCTCTATAGAAATGCTTTGAGAAATTACTTGTGGATGATTTCATAACAGAATTACCACAGCCATATAGTGTCTATAAGTTCTGGAATTCCCCCACCTAGGAAATCTTGCATCTCCCTCCCAAACAGTGGAACAAGTTTGATGCCAAATGAAGAGGCCAAGGAGTTCCAGACTGATTTTAAGTAGTAGTTTAATCAATTTGGGTTATTTACATTTGGAACAGTTTGATGGATCTCTGCCAAGATATTAATCACCCTCAGTCTGGAGCAGCAGCCAGACGAATCAGTGAATCCCTGCCAAAGAACTGCAAAAATCCCCATGATAATTATAGAAAACAGACAAGAGGAGGAGGAGCTAGAGAGTGCACTACTGATAGGTGAATATTTTTGTTTTTCTGCTTAGTTATGAACTTTGGTGTTAAGTCAATGTTATACCCAAACATAAGTTTGTGTATTGATCATGTACTGGTCACATATGGGTCACAATATTCTTGTCATGGCTTTCATAGGTTTGACCCAGTCTCTAAATTATGATTCAGTATCTAAGTTGTAGTTTTTTAGCAGGTAACCATGTTCACACTTTCACATTTCACAGAGTTTGTTTTTATGGCTTTTAATTTATTACTGTATTTTATGGTTTTTTCCCCAATTGGGACCCCACAGTGTCTCTAAAAGCATATTGGCTCTTTAAGACCTCCCCATTATACCTATCAGGTTGAATGAAATAATAGAAGAAAATGATAAATGTTGGAGGAGGTATGGAAAAATTGGGATGTTGATTCACTACTGGTGGAACTTTGAACTGATCCAGTCATTTTGGAAAGCAATCTGGAATTATGCCCAAAGAGTTATAAAACTATCTATACCCTTTGACCCAGCAATACTAGTATCAGGTTTGTTTCCCCAGAGGATGAAGGGAAAAGGAAAAGGACCTGTACGTTCTAAAATATTTATAACAGCCCTCTTCGTAGTGGCAAGGAACTGGAAATTGAGGAGATGCCCATCAGTAAGGGAATGGCTAAACAAGTTGTGGTGTACAATTATGATGGAAACTACTGTGCTGTATGAAATAATGACCTGGTTGACTTCAGAAAAACATGGGAAGACTTTCATGAAATAATGAAAAGTAAAATGAGCAGAACCAAGAGAATGTTGTAATGACAACAATACTTTTTTGAAAAACAGTTGTGAACAACTAAGTTATTCTGAATATTATAAATAGTCAAATCAACTACAAAGGACCTATGAAGGAAAATACTATCCACTTCCAGAGAAAGAACTGATAAATACAAGTATGCATAGTATGGGTGTGTGTGTGTGTGTGTGTGTGTGTGTGTGTGTGTGTGTGTGTGTGTGTGTGTGTGACTTTCTCTTGTGTAGAATAGGGAAGGAGAAAAACAGTTTGGAATTTATAATGTAAAAAACATTATATTAATTTTTAAAGTTTAAAAGAAAGACCTCCATTTGGCTTTCTAGATAACCACTGAAATATCCATTTAACTACATGCATTAAATTTATGTCAGGAACAGAAGATAAGCTCTCTAACTTGTAATTTGCAAATTCTATAGTTATCTCTTGCACATTGTGACTTTCCTCAACACAATTTCAATATATTGCAGGTCAGCATAAGAAATTATATAGGAATGTTTTTGGAAGCTTTGAGGAATCAGTAGACAATACAGAGCCTATGACCAAATACTTAACCCAAATTTTACAATAAGATACTGTAAACACCCCATAAAAGAAAAAGAAAAAATTCAGACTTCTTCTTTGGTACAAAGGGAGGGCCAAAAAATTGCATGTGGATATTCCAGATCACAGGACACCATACTCCTTAGCCCTGCAATGGGGAAAGGATAACTATTTTCTTCTTCCCTTTAAAAAATTGGAGTAACATTTAGATTTCTCTGCCCTAGGAGGACTTCACCCATTCATCATGGTTTTTCAAAGATATTTGACAGTCACATCTTCCTTTTCCTTCAGCAACTGAGTATGTAGTTTATTTGGGCCTAATAACTTGAGTGCCTCAAGTCAAGTTAGGAATCATTTATTAAGGACTTATTACGTGCCAGGCATTATGCCAAGTGCTGGAAATAAAAATACAATCAGAAAGAAAGACGGTGTCTACTCTCAAGGAGTTAAACACACATATAGGAAGTTGAAAAGTGTTGGGTTCTAGGGGCAGGGGTAAGTGCTGAGAGAGATGTGCACCAAAACAAGGGCATGGTAGAGAAAGTCCAGTCCAGAGAGTAAAGAGTAGAGAACAGAAGGAAATGAAGATATGGTTGGCCTCAGTGTTTTCCCTAAAATGGAGGTTCTGGGAGAAACCAGTCAATAAGAGGAAAGGTACACAGGAATAGAGTGTATTTCTAGTCATGAAAGACTGCTAGTACTCTCTTACTATCTACCTAGTTATCTTAGGTATCCACTCCTTGACCATTTTTGTTCTAGCCTTTCTCTCCCAATGATCATTATCTTGGGTAGGGGAAAAATATGAAAATTAAAGGTGAGCTCATCTACCTTCTCTCCATTGTTGGTCATCATTGTCCTATTAACTCTAAGTTGTAGTAATCTGCCAACGACAGCTACAAGGTCTTTTTCTTTAGTCCTTAGCTTTCCTTAGCAGCTTCAATTCATTCTAGCATTAATTATTCTGAAGCTGTCATCCTCACTCTCATATATCTTCAATCTCTCCCTATTAGTTCCTTCACTAATACCTACAAATATGCCCATGTCTTCCCCCAACCTCAAAAAAAGAAGCCTCACTTGATCATTCTATCCCAAATAATTTTCATACTCTTTCTTTTCTACCCTTTGTGGCAAAAATCCTTGAAAAGGTCATCTATAATAGATGTCTCCACTTCCTCTCCTCTCATTTTCTTCTTAACCTGCTACAATCCAACTTCCAACCTTATCATAACACTAAAACAACTCTCTCCAAAGTTACCATTGATCTCTTAATTGCCGAATCCAGTGTTCTCTTCTCAATCATCCTTTTCCTGAACTTTTGTGCAGCCTTTTACACTTTGCATCATATTCCCCTCTTAAATACTCTCTTTTCCCCAGGTTTTTAGGACACCATGCTCCCCTACCAACCTGACCACTCTTCATTTTGTTTTGTTGGATCCTAAGTCATGCCCTCTCATTGTAAGTTTCTCACAGGGCTATGATCTAGGCTTTCTTCTCTTTGCTCTATACTATTTCATGTAACCATCTCGTTAGCTTCCCTAATAACCATCTCTAAGATGATGATTTTCAAATCTACCTAATCAGACCTCCAGCCTCACATCCAACTGCCTATTGCCCATCTTGGACTGGACAGCTCATATACATCTTCAACTCAACATATCTAAAATTGAAATCATCATCTTTTTCCCAAACCTTCCCCCTCTTATAAATTTCCTATTACTGTCAAGATAACCTAGACCGTCCCTTTCTCCTCCAAACTTCATTTTGTGTCTTCAGAATGTCATTCTTAAGATTTTCCTATTCCTCCCAAGCTGACTTCTCCTACAGAATTTTAAGCCACAGCATCTTACCTAACATTTCTCTGCAAGTTTTGAAGTCTTCCTCTTTAAATCTAGGTTGCATGTCAGGGCTTGTCTCTGTTTATCTATTGAAAATTCTTAGAAAGATGGATTGATTGTTCCCAAAGTTCTCATTATTTCCACTCTAACCAAAAGTCCTCTTTGTTAGTGAGAATATGATCCAGAATATAATTTCTTCTCAGTTTCCTCCACCTTTTGAAGTATGAGCCTATCATTTAAAAAGTTAAGAAACTTATTAGTTGCTCTGCTTTAGGCTGAGAGAGTGAGAGCTTTGACAAATATTCCAGTAATTGAAATCACTCATCGCTATTGTGTTAGGCCTTTATGTGAAGCTTTCAAACTGCATCACAAATTGCTCATTTATTTCTTTTTTCTGTACAAGCAGACTATATTATATTGCTATGACAATATTTCTTTTTCTGTCTCTACCTCCATCGATCTTACACAAAAACTGTCCACTTTTCTTCCTCCTTCTGGCTTCTGGATTTCCCGGCTTCAGTGTATTTTCTTAATATTCAGCATCATATCCTTTTTTACCAACACAGGACTGCATTTAAATGAAAGATTAAAAAAGAATAAAAGGAACTTGGCAAACAAAAACCCCTATCCTATTCCTTTTGAATAACATATCCTTCCAGAGACATATTCCAGCATTGACTCTTATCCTACCATGTCTAAATAATATCTATAAGACCAAATTTATCTCTATATTATAACATATAGTACACCTTCTTTGTTATTATATTTACATATAAAACTGAATCCATAGGTTTCATTTTTTATTTTTTAATTATTTTCAGTTTAATTTGATTTTAAATTCTGAATTTTCTCCCTCCTACTCCTTCTCCAGTCATTGATAAGGCAACTACAAATACACTACAAATATGTAGTCATGCAAAGCAAATCTCAATGTGAGCCTTGCCCCCCACCAAAAAAAAGAAAGAAAGAAATGAAAATATACTTCAGTTTACACCCTGAGCCCGTCAGCTCTCTATGTGGAAATATAAAGCACGTTTTATAATGAGTGCTTTGGAATTGTGGTTGGTTATTGTGTTGATCAGAATTCCATTGGTCCATAAGCTAACTTCTTCCTTCAATTTTGTTTGCTGTGACTAAGTATACTTCATATTTTAAGCTAAACATCACACTGCAGTCTAATATTCTTTTAACAACAATGATAGCAATGGATATTCTGCGAAATTTCATTTTCCTTCAGAGCAAAGTTCCATAGCATCCCATTTTTATTGTATAACCAATTGTATCTCTGCCATCCTTGAGCATATCTAAACATTTTAAATGTCTATTGATGTCTTCAATTTCTTATAGCTATAAGAAAGACACTAGATGGTATAGTAGATAGAGCAGCGCACCCAGAGTCTGGAAGATCTGAGTTCAAATATGACTTCAGTCATTTATTATCTATATGACCTTGGGCAAATCACTTAACCTCTGAGATCTCTCATCTGTGAAATGAAACTGATAATGGCACTTACCACCCAAGGCTGTTGGGAAGGTAAAATGAGATAATCCTAGTAATTGCTCTACAAACCTTAAGTTGCTATAAAAATGCTAGTTATTATGATATTGGCTATTGTTATATCAATTGATTTACTTATGGCATTTTAGGCTTATAAAATATCTTACATATGATACCGCATTCTAACCTCATACTAATACTGTGGGGTAGGTGTTATTATTATCCCCATTTCTCAGATGTGGAAACCAAGACTCAGATTGCTTAAATCGCTAGCCAGGCAAGTGATCTGAAATACCTGAGGCAATATTTGAAGTAAAGTCTTCCTGATAACTAGTTCAGTGCTCTGCCTCACCTCATAATGTAGTGTGAAGTAGCACTTATTTTTATTTTTCCTACATTTATTTCTAAGCTTCAAGAGGATTCCCATTGTAATATTATCATACACTTACCAGCTGTGCGATGCTGGGCAAGCCACTTCACCTGTCTACCTCAGGTTCTTCATCTGTAAAATGGGAGTGAAAAATGGCACCTGTTTTCCTTTTCAAAGGAAAAAAATGGATATTTAATGAAATAAAGAACTTTCAAGCATTCCTGATGAAAAAAATCAGAGCTGAATAAAAAATTAACTTTCAAATACAAGACTCAATAAAAGCAAAAAAAGGTAAACATGAAAGAGAAATCATAAGAGACTCAATAAGGTTAAACTACTTTTCTATATGAGAAGACAATAAATGTAACTTCTATCATGTTTAGGGCTATTAGAAGGACTCTACATAGAAAAAGGATGCAGGCAGGAGTGAGTTGATTTTGGTGGGATGGTGTAAAAAAATGGATAGGTTAGAAAGAGGAATGCCCTGGGAGAAGGGGGAAGGGAGAGGAAGAATGGGGAAGATTATCTCACATAAAAGATGTACACAAGGAAGAACTTTTAAATTTGTGAGGAAAATGGGGGGGGGGGGTCAATGCTTGAATATCTCACTCATGTCTAAATTGGTTCAAAGAAGAAAAAATACACACATACTCAATTGATAATAGAAATCTATCTTACCCAACAGAGAAGTATGAGGGAAAGGGGATAAGAGAAAGATAAAGAGAAAAGATAAAGAAAAAAGAAAGAGAAATGATAAAAGCAAAGGTAGATAAAAGAAGGCAATGGTCAGAAGCAAAACAGACTTTAAAGGATCATTAGGAGAAAGAGAGAGAGAGAGAGAGAGAGAGAGAGAGAGAGAGAGAGAGAGAGAGAGAGAGAGAGAAATGAAGAAACAGAATAAAAGGAAAGGGGATGGAAAGAAATAGACAGTAATCATAATAGTGAATGGGAATGGGATGAACTCAATCATAAAATGAAAGCGGATACCAAAAATGGATTAGAAATAAGAATTGAACATTATGTTGTCTATGACAGACATAGTTGAAACAGAGACACACACAATCAAAATAAGGGCTTGGGAAGAATGTATTATGCTTCACGTGAAGTTAAAAATAAGACAAGAGTAGCAATCATGATCTCAGACAAAGAAAAAGCAAAAATAAATCTAATTAAAGAGATAAACAGGGAAACCACATCTTACTAAATGGTACCATGGACAATGAAGAAATCAAAGCTATCAATAGTCATATTAAAAAGGTTCTAAATCACTACTAATTAAAGAAATGCAAATCAAAACCTCACACCTATCAGATTGGCTTATATGACAGAAAAGGAAAATGAGGAATGCTAGAGGGGATGTGGAAAAATAGGACATGAAGGTACTGTTGGTAGAGTCATGAGCTAGTTCAACCATTCTAAAGAACAATTTGTAACTACGCCAGAAGATCTATAAAACTGTGCATACCCTTTGACCCAGCAATGTCGCTATTAGGTCTATATCCTAGTATCAAAGAGATCAAAGAAAAGATATCTCCAGTTCTTCCATTTGACTGTTCCTTGGTATTACTGGCATCCCCTCCACCTATATATGTTTTCATCCATATAGGGATCTTCTAGCAAAGAACATGTTCTACCATCTCAGATTCATATTAGTTCTGTAACTTGTTGTCTTAGAGAGTTCACTGGATACTTAGAAGTAAAGTGATTCACCAAGGATCACACAACCAATTTGTAGAAGAGGCCAAACTTGAAATCAGATCTTCCTGACTTTAACCACTATACTGACTCTCCAGAATTCATTATAGTTTTGGTGAAAGAGGTTTCTTCTTCTTGTAAATGGAACAAAACATATTTGAAATATTTAAGTGCTATTTAAAGAAGTGCTCTAATGTAGAGTCAGTCTCAACTTATAAGGTACTAGCAAAATTTAAATGTTTTTTTTTTCAAAATAAGCACTTTCAGACTGAGAATTTCAGATATTTCACAAGAGAACTTCCTTCAGAGTTCTTACTCTGATGATAGACATTTTGGAGGAAGGCTGCATTTCACAAGAGTTAGTAATCCTTTGTGTAAGAAATCTTAATTGCTTTATTTTGTAGTACTTTTAAGTGAAGACTCAAATTCTTTGCAGAAAAGAACTGTCATTTTATAACAAGAAATCAATGATAACACAAAAGGAATGAAAATGCTTAATTTCCAAACAAGGTATAGTTTACATCACAGTCATATAATTCTTATTACATATAGTAAGTGTATAACTCTTAAATTAGTCACTCAATAGTCAGGAACAAATTTTTCCCTTTTACATACAAAAAGACTCTGCCCCCCTCCTCTCACATTATGGGGGTAAACCACCTATCAGTGAGTCTTCCTTGAGAAAACTGAGGCTGACAGAGGTTAACTAACTTCCCCAGGGTCACTCAGCTTGTCAGGTGTCTGAGGCAGGGTTTGAACTCACATCTCCCTTCATGACTCCAATCCCAGCACTCTTTCCATTACACCCAAAGCAACAATATTATGTTCTTAGTATATGGTTATATTTACACCAAATTAATAGGAATGCCTACCAAAACTGGGCAAGATTATGTAAATGTGAATTTTCCCATTTGGAAAGCCAAAATTTAAAAGAGAACTTATCCTCCCAATGAAATACTTGTTCTCTCACTCCTGTGTTTTATCTTGACTTGTCAATTATAAACATTAGTTGTTGGTTAACCTGCTTGGAGACAGAAATAATCTAAGGCATAAGGATATTCTCCAGGCATCCTACACTCACATGATCTCAGAGTTGGAGAGGACCTTGGAGGGATCCAGTCCAAATAGTACATACATTAGCAGGAATCTCCTCTGGCAATACAGGTTTCTGTTTTTGTTATTGGTAGATGTGTAATCACCAGTGGTTTGTTGGGATATCTATCTTGTCCAATGCTTTCAGAGTTGATACATCTTTCCCAATATGGTCCATATCTCTCTATAACAGCATTTACTAGAGATGAAGACAAATATATTACATAGATTTTTTCATGCTTTCTCTTCTCAAAATAATTTTCCTTTGGATGGAAACAAAGGTTTTCCCGAAGCTGGACAAGAGTGGCACTGGGGCTAAGTGGATGAGCCTCCTGGACTGGGAAAAAAGATGACCCAGACCACATAACCTACCAGTAATGGCTTCCAGAGTGATCACTACCTAATCTTTTCACCCTCTCTGTGACTGTCTTTAGTTAAATAATCAGGAAATAATGGTACAGTAAAGCCCTCTTCAGGGCTGTTAGGTAGCACAGTGGATAGAGTGCTGGCCTTGGCGTCAGGAAGACATCTTCCTGAGTTTAAATCTGGCCTCAGACACTTACCAGTTGGGTGACCTTGGGTAAGTAACTTTACCCTGTTTGCCTCCATTTCCTCATCTGCAAAATGAGCTGGAGAAGGAAATGGCAAACCATTCCAGTATCTCCGCCAAAAAAATGTAATAATAAATGTAACACAACTGAACCAAGAAGAAGAAAGCAGAATGGTGAACTGAGAAGCCACCATCTAATTGTATTGTTCTCAGAGAGAGTTAAACAAATACATTCTTTCTCCTTTTTCAACATTGCAACTGGAAATTCACCATATTTCCTAAAGTATCACAGAGACCACCACCATCACACCCTAACCCAAATATTGTCATTTGATTTATCTTCATGAAGACAGATCTACAACCACTAAAGACCAAGTTAGATGCAAAACTAAAAATCTTTGTTTCAAAAATCAAACCAATGTTTCCAAGAGCTGCTGGAAAATCTTCAACAAACACCTATGAACCAATAGCTATGTGTCTGGCACTGCAGTAAGTTCTGGGGATGAGAAAAACAAAAACAATCTGTGCCCTCTAGGAGATCACAATCTAATTGGAGAGACTACATGGAAACAGCTAGATGTGTAAAAGTAAATTAGAAGGGGGCGGAGTCAAGATGGCGGAGTAGAAACAGCTCATCCAAGCCACTCTGCCCCCAGATTCCCCGCAAACTATGTAAAAGGGGATTCTGAACAACTTCTGGAGCCCCAGCACCCAGAGAACGACACAGAGAAGCTAACCTCCCGCTGAGGACAGTCCAGCAGCCCTGCAGGAAGGACCAGCACAGAGCTCTGGGAGCCGGCAGCGCACAGTGCGCAGAGCGAAGGAGCCGAGCCTAGCAGAGCCCAGGTCCACTCTCAAGGGATGAAATTATGAGGTGAGAGAGGAAAGTGGCAAGAGGAGATGGGGAGAGACAGGATAGGGTAAACTCTCATGTAGAAGAAGCAAGGGGAAGTGATTGCAAGGGAGGGAGAGAATAGGAAGGCAAAAAAGGCAAAACCACATTCTCATTGAATTTGGTTCAGGGAGAGAATGACATACATACTAAATGGGATATCTCAACCTGCAGCAGAATAGGGGGAAGGGGGATGAGAGGAGGGATGATGGATGGGAGGGCATCCTTGGGGGGAGGGGAGGTTGGAAGTACCCACTATAGAAGAGGGACAGGATCATGTAGGGAATGGACCAAGTGGGGGGTGGGATGAGTGGGAGGGAATTATAAGCAGCCTTGTACAATATATCTACTATGATAATGTTTTGCATAGCTAGACATGTACAACATATACTGAATTACTTATCTCCCCAGAGGGAATGGGTGACAAGGGAGGAAGGAAATGGATCTGAAATTCGAGGTCTTAACATTAAATGTTTCAAATATATATAAATACTATTATTAATACTCTTTTGCTTATAATTGGGAGATAAGATGTGCAGGCATTGGGACACAAAGATTCACCTTCCTCTAATGGAAAAGTCGAAGGGGGTATGGGAGAAGGTATGGGAGAGAGCAGATTGGAGGAAGTGATATCTTGTGGGACTGCTATTCTGGGAGGTTTGGTAGGGAAATAACAGGGGGAAAATGATTGTAACTCAAAATCTGGTGGAAATGAATGATGTAAAACAGAAGTTAATAAAGCATTTGTTTAAAAAAAAAGAGTAAATTAGAAGCAATCTCATAGGGACGCACTTGTATTCATGGGAATTGGGAAAGACATCTTGGAGAACAGGAAGATTTAGCAAAGAATTGAAGGAATCCAGAGAAGCCAGGGGAGGGAAAGCATTTAAGGCCTGGGCAATATTGGGTGAAAATAAATGGGATCAGGAAATGGAGAGTCTTGTGTGAGAAACAGCAAGGAGGCCAGTGTCACTGGATTGTAGAGTATACGGAGGAGAATAAGGTGTAAGAATATTGGATTGTCAGGGAGAAGCCAGGGTATAAATGGTTTTAAAAGACAAGCACAGCCTTTTATATTTTATTCTGGAGGTAATATGCCACTAATCACTGACTGAGTCTTGTCTGACTACGTCTGCATTGCCCTCCTCTGGGGATTTTTTTGTAAATGCAAATGCCATTAGGGATTTGTTCAGTAATGAGATGAATGCCCAAAGGCAAAGCATCTTACTCTCTCTGACATTTCTGAAGTCATCTCATTTCCTTCTTCTCAAGGTATGTCTGCAACAGACTTTAGAGATTCTACTGCTAACATCCCCCAAGATACCTCTGCCCCAGGCAAGTAAACTTCTCTACACCAAAGGTGTCAAACATGCAGCCTACAACACTCTTACATGTTAACCAGACTAGATCAAAATACGATTGGGAAATATTTAACGAATAAATAAACCTATAATAAAACATATATAACATTGGGTTAAAAGTTATGTTGACTCAGTTACCTATTGTTCCCAGATCGGCTTATCAACCAGTGTTGGGGGAGGATCTGGTGGGGAAGGACAACAAATGAGCAGTTTTTGTATGACCTGCTCTTGACACGCCCCCTAGGTGAAAATTGTCTTGTTACCTTAGGGAGGAACAGAGATTTAAGGTCCCTGCCTCTTTTGCTGAGGTGGACCTATCTGGATTATCTTCATGTTATCTATAAAAGCTGTCCCCACCTTGAAGTCATTGCTGATTTTCAGAGATCAGCCCCTCAATGTGTTGCTACCTTGATGCACTTATAATAAAATCCTTTCAAATCTCTTTGTCCTGAGTTTTGCCTCATTAATCAGAGTGAAAGCCAAAATGAAGAATTTTTCCTTCTACAACTGCATTTTAATAGGGATCCTTATGTACAATTTAATGGACTCTTTTCTATGTAAGTTTGACACCATTGCCTACATGTACTAATCCATTCCCAGCACAATGCTTAGAGAGTTCTCTCCACCAGGAACTGCCTTCGCCCAATCCTTACCTGTCAAAATAATAACCATCATTCCAGACCCAACTCAACTTGCACTAAATTAACGCAGTATTTCATAGCTATTATTACTTACACTGACCTCTTCCCTTCTTGACCTTCCAAAGAATTAAAAACATCTCCAATATGTGCACTTCCTAGAATCATTTAGAGCTAGAAGAGACTGAAAAACAAAAAGTTCAATCCTCTTATTTTCCAGATAAAAAGGCTGAGGCTCAGGGAGTTTAAGTGCCTTGCTCAATGTCAAAGTTAGTAAATATCAGACACAGAATACAAAGTCTTCCTGAATGCAAGTTTAGTATTCTATCCACTTTGTCAGGCTGCTTCTCCTGATCTTAAGCCTTCTTATGTTTTTATTAATGCCAGTAAGACCTATCTCCTCAAAAATATTTGTTCTTTGAAGGCAGTGATTATATATAGTATTAGGTACATAGTAGATATGTCAGACATAGTTGTCAAATTGAATTGATTTGAATTTGTCCCTACAAAATGCTAGGAAAGTCAACAGATCTAATGAATCAGATTTCTTGAATCCTTTCTAAAGTGGATAAGTCACCTCAATCATCAGGCTTCCTGCCAGGTCTTCCAAACAAAGATGAATCTAACCTAGTTCAGAGGGCAAATGCCCACCCTGGAGGATATTTGCTAAACTAGGGCTATAACTAGACAGGCTTTCAGAGAGGATAGAAGGGTGTCTGACCCATGCTAAAAATTCAATACCAGGCCTCCCTGTTAGGCATAGACTTTTGGGGGTTGTAATTATCAATTGTCATCATTAAATTATCTAATTCTACTCTCTTAATGAAAACAAGCCTTATAACTATGTGAATATGTGGATTTTCACAATTTTATCCAAAGCTGTAAAATGAATATTTTACAGTTTATACCTTAATAATTATATCACAGTTTTATAAAATTAAATTTCATTAGCTGTTAACTGGAACCATATTGATCACTAAAAGAATACCTTATTGAGGTCCTAGATATTAAATTAATATAATAACAGCCCCTTTTAGCTTATATCCAACAAAGTATATGATGAAAAGAAGGCATTTAATACCAGCTCATTGGAGATTGGAAAGAAATAAACCTTGCCTGTATTCTCCAGAGATATCTCACAGTTCTTTCCCAGATAAAAATATCCTAACCCGTTCTTCTCAGTCATGATTTCTAAAATAGCACAGGGGCATGACACACATGGCTTGAGACTAGTCTGAGGTAGGTGTGTGTGTGTGTGTGTGTGTGTGTGTGTGTGTGTTCGCACGTGCACAGATAAGTATATACATACATACAAACATGCAGCTAAACAGTTCTCAGTACTCAATGATGATCATGATTTTGGTGAGTGATTAATCAATTTCTCATTTGACTTTATAGCTAGAAGTGGTCAGATACTGGAACTAATAATCATTTCGTCTCCTACAAATGATATCTTGAATTGGGAATTCATAAGTGTTTTTCATGGATCAGGCTTATATCTTTTATTGCTAATTATAGATCAGCTTTTACTAGCCAAATGTCAACAAGTCAATAAGCATTTATTAAGTGCTTACTATGGGCCATACAGTGCTAGGCTAAGTGCTAGGAATACAAATGCAAGAAGTAAACTCTTTGCCCCATGAGAAAGACAATACATAAAAGGAATCTGAGAAAGGAGGGGTAGGGGAAATGAAACCACACCAGCAGGAAGACCAGAGATGACTGCCCAGAGGTAAATGAAGCATCTCAGGGTCACAGCCAGGAGACTAATGAAGGAGTGGGCACTGGGCTGGCCTGGGCACTTGCTCAAAATGAAGGTCCTGAGAGAAACCAGCCACCAAGAGGAAGGGGCTACCAGAACAGGGAAGACTTTCAGGATGAGAAAACCAGGCACAAAGTGTAATGTCAGGCTCAGGAGTTTGCTACAGAATGATAGACAAGCTCTGGTTACTCGGGAGTGGAGCCTGGACAGCAATGTCTTGTTGATATTCAAATGTATGATGTAGTTTTAATATTGCATAAGATTCTGACCCTGAGTCACTAACAACTTGATTCAATCTCCATACTTCTTTTCCTGCCCAACCCCAGCTGTTTCTTTTACATTGTTATCCTTTGTCAACAGGACAGAACTGGCCTCTAACCTGTGGGTGGCTGGAAGGGAACAGAGCAGGCTAGAGACAGGAGAGTCAGGAAGCAAATAGAAGTTTAATTTCGAAGTGAGGGGGGTGGGGTGGCCCTTTAGTGTAGGCAGCTCTCAGTACTTATACCTATGGCTACACAGTGAACTGTAGCCCTGACAATGAGGGGTAACAGCAACAACATGACAGGTTTGATTCATAGCAGGGTTTAACAATTCCAGGACTTTGCTGTGGCTGAAGTCATCCAGAGGGTGTGTGCAAAGGATTGTTGTTAGGCCAAGCTCAGGGCACAGCTTGCTTGCTGGGCCTTAGCTCCAGAAAACAGGATGTCTCCCAATATCCTGATAGCTTCTTTCTTCCCTTCTTCCAACTTCCAGTACTCCTTTATGCATTGGCTTCCTCCATTAGAACGTAAGCTTTGTGACATCAAGGAATCTCATTTGCTTGTATTTGTAATCTCAATGCTTAGCAGAGAGCCTGTCTCATACAGTAAGTACTTAATAAACAATCTATCTATCTATCTATCATCTATCTCAAACACAGAAACAAATTCAGGTTTCCTAATTTTGAATGGTCAAAGCTGTTTGACAGCATAGCATAACGAATGACATGCTAAACTTTGGAAAACCTGTGATTGAATTCTGCTTCAAACCACTATACCACAGTTGTATAGGTATATATAGTATAGGTACATATGCTCCCTGAGCTTTAGTTTCCTTCTGAGGATGACAATAGCACCTACTGCACAGGGCTATAGTAAGGCTCAAATGAGAGAAAATACAAAACTTCTATTTGATCATTTAAACTACTTCATAACATGCCTCCATTCTATCTCTTCAGACTTATTCTCCATTATTCCTCCACAAGTCAAGTCTACTTTCCAGAACAATTGCTCTATTTTCTCTTGCCCAAACAAAACATGATGTCACCCACCTCTCTGTATACCTTTGTATAGGCTTTCCCCATGCCTGGAATATGGCCCCTCCTCAGCCCCATCCAAGGCTTATCTCAAGTGTCTTTTCTTAGTAAGTCTTCCTCTTGTCCTATCAATTATTTGTGCTTCCTGTCTTACCCTGACATGACTTTATCTTTACTGTGAATTTATTTTGCATTTTTTACACAGTAGCTCCATGATATGGTGGATAGGAATCAGAAAGACCCAAATTCAAATCTGATGTCAAACACTTACTAGCTGTGTGACCCTGGGCAAATCATGTAATTTCTATTTGCCTCAGTTACCACGTCTGTCAAATGAAGGTAATAGCACCTACTGAACAGGGTTGTTGTGAAAATCAAATGAGATAATAATTGTAAGTCATTTAACACAAAGCCTGCACAGAGGAAACTGTATAAATGTTAGCTGCTTTCCCTCTGTGGGACGTAAGCTCCTGGAAGAACATCCTAATTTATTTTTTGCCTTTTTATCTCACATAGCTAGCACATTTCTGGTCACATAGTAGGTACTTAATAATTACTCACTGAATTGAATTACGTGAAGTGCTCTGAAAACTTTAAAATACTATATAAATATCAATCAAGATTATTTCTTTTCAAAATCAAGTGTTTTCAAGATGCTACTCCTAATATATTTCAACTAGCAGTTAATCAACTGTTCATATGACTATAAACAAAAGTGGTTCAAACACCTTTGGAAATAACTTGTACATATTGAAATTGATAAACCTCCTATTTCTGCATTGCACAATCTTATGTTCTCAAATCATATCTCCTGAATATTGCCATTTAAAGTTAAGTCCCATCAGTCATGTCAACTCCCTGTCTAGATAACTACAATTAATGGTCCATTCAATAGTGATCCAAACTTACAGACTGATGTTCAGTTACAATTACCAGTGTCAAAAGTAGTTAGACTTAGATTGACAAGTTGTTCATGATTTTAGTGGTTGCAAATATTGTTTGGCTATACGTCTAGATTAAGAAACCAATCAGCACAAAATCTTTTGAATGCCTACAGTTTGTCTGCTACCGTAAGAATTCTATGTTATTTTTCAGCCATGTCCAACTCTTCGTGACCCCATTGGGTATTTTCTCTTTTTTTGCTTTTTGGAGGGCAGTTGGGGTTAAGTAAGTTGCCCAAGGTCACACAGCTAGGTTTTTGTTTGTATGTGTTAAGTGTCTGAGATCAGATCGGAACTCAGGTCCTTCTGACTCCAAGGCCAGAGCTCTATTCGCTGTGCCACCTAGCTGCCCCCATTGGGGATTTTCTCAGCAAAGATACTAAAGTGGTTTGCCATTTCCTTTTCCAGCTCATTTTGCAGATGAGGAAAGTCAGGCAAACAAAGTCAAGTGGCTTGCTCTGAGTCACACAGGTAGTAAATGTCTGAGGCCATATCTGAACTCAGGAAGACAAGTCTTCCTGACTCCAGGTCCAGCACTCTATTTTCTGTGCCACCAAGTTGCCCCCCTCATTCTCTAGACTGGTGGTATTCAAATAGAAACACAGGCCACTAAATTATACATAATGATTCCTGTAAGGCACATATTGACAGTTTTAAAATGTAATGTTATCTATGTTTTCTTATATTTTATCTACTTCATTAAATATTTGCTCTATTTTGTTAAATATTTCCCAATTACATTTTAATCTGGTTCTCATGGAAGTGGTGTGGTTGCAGATAAAAAGGCTCCTTCTATTAAACCATAGTAACTCTCTGTAAAGAGGGATACCCCTCTCCACAGTGAGGCAACTGGAAAAGCACAAGTTCCTATCAGGGAAAGGGCTGGAGCTACTAAAGGTGCAATGACTAAGCCACCAAACCCTAAGTATTAACCATAGATCCCTTCAGGACCACTGTGCATGCACAGGTAGAACGTGGTTCAAAATATTTCTTTTTAATACCTCAGTTCAAGTTTTTGTCTAGGTTAAGAAAACTCCAGGGGCGGCTAGGTGGCGCAGTGAGTAGAGCGCTGGCCCTGGAGTCAGAAGGACCTGAGTTTGGCTCCAGCCTCCGACACTTAACACACACAAACAAAAAAACCTAGCCGTGTGACCTTGGACAAGTTACTTACCCCCAATTGCCCACCAAAAAGCAAAAAAAAAAAAAAAAAGACAGGAAAAAGAAAACTCCAGACAATAATTTATCATGTATTTAGGTCATATTGCCCATATCCCATTTAAGACTCTCATCTTCTTCCCAGTCTACCACTAATGTTTACTACTTATGTCACCTTGGGCCACCTAGTCATTTAACCTCACTGTATCCAAGCTTCCTCATGGGCAAAATAAAGCAGTAGGACTAGATTCATATTCCTTCCAATTCTAGTTCTATGATCCTACAGATTTCTTATCATCATCCACAACAAATTACTCATCACAATGCAGATTAGACCACATTTACTGAATGAAATCAGAGGTAACATTACAATATTAAAACTCCCAAGCAGTCAAGAATCTACTAATCTAGGTGAATTCTGAAGTCTAAATACCCCAGTAACTGCAGTGAAAATAGATCAATAATTTCAAATTTGATATTTCTGAGCAATGTCTTCCTACTGCTTCAGCTGTCTGAAATCTTAATTCCCTTCTGTCCACACCCTCTGAAAGGACTTTATACAAAGAACACTTGGTCACATAGTCACAAGGTCAAGAAGAATGAGGCCATTGTCCCATCACTATTCTTTTTTTTTTTTTTTTTTGCTTTTTCAAAGGCAGTAGGCAGGGCAATTCAGGTTAAGTGACTTGTCCAAGGTCACTTAATGGTTAATAAGTGTTAAGTGTCTGAGGCCAACTTTGAACTTGGGTCCTTCTGATTCCAGGGCTAGTGCTCTATTCATTCTGTCACCTAGCCACCCTCTAAATTACAAACTCTTTTGTTGTTGTTTTTTGCTTTTTTTGGAGGGGGGAAGGCAGAGCAGTTGGGGTTAAGTGACTTGCACAAGGTAACAGGGCTAGTAAGTGTTAAGTGTCTGAGGTCGGATTTGAACTCAGGTCCTCCTGACTCCAGGGCCAGTGCTCCATCCACTGTGCCACCTAGCTGACCCCCCCATCATTATTCTTGTCTCACTGCATGATCGATCAAAGCTTCTTTGGGATCCAACCTGGTTCCTCTGTGGCTGGTATTGACTTCTTGGCCAATTACCAGTTAAAAGCTGGCGTCCAATGTATCAACAGGGAGGGCTTGTCATCCATTACTGTTTTAGAATTTCATTCCCCTTCTGGCTCTGCTTCTTATGCTCAGGACTTTGACACCAACTCCCTTCTCCCATCAATGAATTCCTCTAAGACACTCCGTTTTGGAGAGGGGTCCAGCCCAACCATCTCTTATTCACCTCTCTGCATTGCTTCCAACTCTCTGAAACACACCCCCCCTACACACACACACACACACACACACACACACACACACACACACACACTTTTTAGCTTCCTTTTGTATAAGTTTCTTGAGGGAAAAGATTCTGATTGCATCTGTACCTCTAGCACTAGCACAATGCCTGGCATGAAGGTAGCACTTTAAAAATGTTTGTTTTCTTGGAACTCTTCTCTCTGAACTCTACAACAAGTTTCTCATGTTTTTTTTGTTGTTGTTTGATGCCTTCTAGAATCACCTAATAAATCTGCCAGGAGATAGTAGTCCCTAAAATAAATCACAAGAATAACTACCCCCTGGAAATCTTGCTGTTAAGTCCATTGTCTCTATTCACTTTCTTTCAAATGGCCCCTTCATAAGGTAACAGAGAAGGACTTTTGTTGTTGTTCAATCATTTTTCAGTTATGGCCAACTCAAGTTCACATAGCTTCACATAGGTAAGTGTCTGAGGTCAGATTGAAATTCAGATTTTTCTGACTCCTGCTCGATCCACTCCATCCACTGCACCATATAGCTGCATCAACTAGGACTTTAGGCAACTGCTTTTTTTATCAAAATGCCCCAGTCTACTTACCTCCACCCCCCTCATCCCTTCAGCACTCTCAAGATAGGAGCTTATATCTCTGTACTGAGAGCTAAAAGGAAAACCAACTCTATAAAAAGTACAACTTGATACCTTTCTCCTTGGTCCTTAACTTTTAACAATTGGTGGCTAAATCTAACTCTGATCCAAGTAGACTTTGATCAGGCTGTTTTTTTTTTCAACTTATTTCATAGACAAAATCCTTTCAGAACTGATATAGATCTCTAATACATCAGGATAATTTAACATTAAAAGCCTCTCCAGCAGCTCTCCTCAACTGGCAGCATTTTCTCTCTATTCCAGTCACCCAGAAGTGATCTATTTACTCTGCTCAGGCTAAGGGCAATTAAAGAGACAGCTTTACTTTGTTTTCTAGCCTTTAGTTTTTCTTTGATTCTTCTGCATCTCTATTCCAAGGTAGAAAAAGAATAGAGAAATTAATTTGTGTAATATCAGGAGGCCATAAAAATAATGAAAAATAGCTAATGCAGTTATATTTGTTTAACATTTTACCTTCATGTCTTTACGTCATTCTTTTAAAAAAAAATCTTACTGACATATTTCAGTCCTGCCTCCTCCCAAAGAATATTTGACTTGCATTTGAAACTGTCTCATTGAAAAAGGGATTGAATCCATTAACACATATTACACAAAGGTCTTTGATACAAAATCTCCCCTAAGCTAGTTTTCTTAAAAGAGTGACTATCTATTGCCCCAGAATATTGCCAAACAGCATTGCAAAACATTTTTCCATCATAGATTTAAATTTAGTGACAAGTTTATGTAAATGAACTCATTTGGATTGTGTTATGCATTTTCAAAGAAAATCTACAAAGTATTTTGAGTCTGAAAAACAAGTTGTTGTTTGAAGCAACCTGGTTTGGAAATTAGTATCCTACTATAAACAGACCCATATCAAATGATTATGGGAACTAGCATGCAGGGGAAAAAAGGAAAGGCAAAAAGGAGGATTTTGAGTTCTTCCAAAATGATGAAGCAAAATAGCAGATTAAGTTTCTATGGTGGGAGGGTACCTATCACAGAATTATCCTTCTTAAAAGGAGGGCCAATTTCCATATTTTCTCAGTGGAAGGGAGGACAAGAAAGTGAGGAAAGAGATGCAAAGACACTGTATCTTTTTCTCTAGGTCCTAGCATTTTTTTTTACTCCAACAATGGTCTGAGTTACCAGGTAGATCCTAGGACTTGGAGAAGCAAGAGACAATATGAAAGTTCACCACTATCAAAGGATATAACAAGCAGGGTGGCAAACCAGATAGGCAAGATGCTGGTTCGGGAGTAAGCCATCGCCAGAGGTCAGTAAATAGAAAGACAGGAGGATTCTAGGTAGCTAAGAGAAAAATTGAGTAATGTACAGGAAACAGTAACTGTTTTTCTTTTCATACAGGTTAGAAACACTTAGGTATTAGTTCTTGCCTTAAGAACCATACAAAAACTTTTCAGCCAAGACTAAGGCTCATCAATTTGCTACTTGATGAATTCTCATTTTTGACAGCCTGCATGTTTTCTCATGCTCATTCAGTTCCAGAGGTTTTTGTCTCCTGTCATTTTCTATGGATTTTTTACTTTTCCAGTCACAGAATACATAAAGTTAAGTATAGTGTGCTCAGAGAACACCCATAAGCCAAAACAGAGAGTAACATACAGGAGAATATTGAAGCACAAAGGAGGCTGGATAGCCTTTAATGCCTTTAATGCCAGGGTAGAGTTTTTATTCCATTGAGAAGGCAAAGGAAAGCCATTGACAGTTTTTGAACAGGGAAGTGACCTGGAAAGCACTTGAGAAGAAAAGAAGACCAATAGAACTTTGAGAAATGCTTATATTTAGGAGTTAGAAAAGTCAATTAAAGAGAAAGAGAAGGAATAATTAAATAATTAAAAGAAATACTGTATCAGCATAGTATAGAATTGTAGAAACTAGCAGCATTACTAACAAGGTAATACAAATCCAAGCACATATTTAAAACAACTGTGAGTTATGATGACCCAAATAATGCCCAGAAAATAAAGTCACAAAAATTTAAAATATTAATGACAACAACAAAACAAAAAATAGTGAAAAACCAAAGCATGCATAACTCCAAAGGGGCAATGCTGAAAAATCTAAGATGATGAATGTAGACATTTGAATCATTTGCCACATACACTCTCTAATATGACTTTGAATTTACACACACAGGAGTCCCAAAAGTTGTATTGCAGTTTGAGGTTAAAATTTGTTTCCAACTCTTTCAAAAAATAATATTTAAGAGGAAATTGTATTGGGATTTTCTGCAATAGAATTGTAGCCTTAAATCTAGAGTGACGTAGAGAGGTAGATAGATAGATAGATAGATAGATAGATAGATAGATAATTAAAGATTTTAAATTTTGATAGCTTTTAATGGCACAAAGATTTCTGTAACACCTTCTTTTTCAAATTCCCCACAGACACACATATGAATCCCTCCAACCATCTGCATTGCTTCAAAGCTTAAACAAATTCAGTTTTGAGGAAATTTTACATCTTTTCATAAAGTTCTTTTTACAACAGGAATTGCAGTAATTTGGGGAAAATGTCTATATCTCAATCTATATGCTGGCCATCAAAGACAAGATAACCTATTAAACTAAGATTAAAGGATGTTCTGCAGTATCACAGTGTCTGAAACCCAACTGCATCTCCAATTTGTTTTTTATTTTTTAAGTCACACTTATTGATTTTATAGTTTTGCATATTTGTCTACATCACAGTACTACTTTTCCAGCATCTGGAAACACATTAAAGCCCTTTTTGTTTAGAGATGAACTATAGAATAAAGGTGAGGGGTATTGTGGCTTTATATAGAAAGATTGGGTCAACAAATGGTATTTCTGGTACTCTAGTTGTGATAATATATAACCTTAGTCAGTGGAATTGTGTGGAACATCTGCTTAGTCAGGTAGTGGTTTCTATCTGACTACCTGACCTTTCTTAATTGACTATATGACTCTCTAGGTTACATACCTAGATTTGTTCTGAATAACAGAGATCATGCTAATTAAGTTTGTTGAAACCTCTACCTGGAGTTATGCAGTTATGTCAGAAGGTTCCCATAGTTTTTTAGCTCTCAAGTCTTCTCCTGAGTTTCACTTTGCTGATGCAAATGTGAGATTTCTCACATTTAATCTTTGACCTTTATTTCTGTTAACAAAGTTGTTTTTACATCACAATGTGATGTAAAATTATATTTTCATTGCCCTGGTGCTCCCACAATTCAAATCCAGGCCTTCCATGTGCTAAAATAATGGCTTTTTTCAAGGGTACCATATAATGATGAGAAATATACATAATATTTAATATATGTACTCAGAAATTGCTGTATTTCAAATCAAATTTTCAACAATATTTTAAGATCCATAATTCTACTTCTTGTTTATCATTCTTCTCCTTCCTGTTCATCATTGTTAGGCTTGTCTAGATATGAATGAAGTATATTAAAATCCCCTGTGATTATTTTGCTTCTATCAATGTCCTTTCATGTTTGTTAGCTTTTCCTTAAGAAATTTAAATCTTATTTTATTTCATTGTCCATAGTGCCTTTAAAAACAATATAATTTCCCTCTCCATCTATATTTTAACTAATATTTTCTGTTTCTTACATTATCACAATATCTCATGTATCTTTCCTTCTCTCCCACACCTTCCCTGAGATTTATTCCATATGACAAACTATTTTTAAGAGGAAAAAAAAGAGTCCTCACAACTGATCAATACATTGAAAAAGTCTGAAAACATATGCAATGTGGAATGCCTATGGACCTTCTACCTCCCTGAAGTTGGAGTTTGATTTGTCTTTTAATTTGAGTCCTGTTTGATCTCCATAATTTTGTTGGATTTACTTTTGACTTTTGGTGTATAATTGTTCTTTTGACTTACATTGTTGTAGTTACTTTAACTATTGTTTTCTTTTCTCTGCTTACTTCACTTTGCACCAGTTCCTATAGATCCCCTCATGCTTCTCTGTATTCATCATATACATTGTTTCTTATATCACAGTAGTGTTCCATCCTATTCATGTACCACAATTTGCTTAGCCATTTGCCAACTGATGAACATCTACTTTGCTTCCAATTCTTAGCTATCACCAAAAAAAATGCTACTATAAATATTTTAGAGCATATGGGGACTTTCTTCTTATCAATAGCTTCCTAGGAATATAAGCCTACTAAGAGTTTTTTGTTCAAAGGGTAAGAATATTTTATTCACTTTATTTGTGTAATTCCATTGTGTAATTCCACATTGTTTTCCAAAATTATTACCGGGGTGAGGAACCTGTGGCCTCGAGGCAGCAGGTTTGCCACTCCTGGATTATACCATTTCACAACTCCACCAAAAATGTATTAATTTGTTTACCTTCCTATAACCCCTCCAACATTGACTATTGCCATTTTTGTCATTCTTGTGAATTTACAGAGTATAAGGTGAAACTTCAGAATTTTTTGGATTTGTAGTTCTCTTGATATTAGAAATGTGGAACATTTTTCATGTGGTTATGAATACTTTGCTGAGTTGGTTGTTTTGTTTTGTTTTTGAAAATTGTTCATATCCTTTGATCATTTATCTACTAAAGAATAGCTACTAGTCATTCATACATATATGTATGTATATATATATATATATATATATAATTTTGTATTGTAACTAGCTTGTCCAATAAGAATTTTTGAGCAAAAATCCTATCAAGTAGATTACTGCTTCCTTGAGAAGAGCATAAAAGGAGCTGAATATAGATGGATTCCATAGTATTTATTAAATTCTTACTATTTTATAGCAGAACAGAATGCATTTTTCTTAGACAATTCTCAGATCAAATTTTGGTTTCTTTAAATTGAGGGGATGCTAGTTCCATAAGAATTAGAACTGCCACATCCTGGGAGACAGTCCCAAAGTTCATTTATAACAAGCTAAATCAAACTGAAACCAGGTGCTGCTAGTCATTAGCTCAGCTGGGCACAGAGCCTAATTAACACAGCTAGCTAAATATTCTGGTAACTGTCAGTGAAAACTAGTATACAAAAGCAAGGAATCTCAGTGTTAGAACAACTTAGAAATCATTTCTAGGGATTCTTAACCTGGAGTACATGAAGTTAGTTATTTTTGAAAATAATTTGATACTGGTATTTCAATATAATTGGTTTCCTTTTTAATCCTATATATTTTATCTTATCATAACATAAAAACATAATTATATGAGGAGGTTCCAATGCCACATAAAGATTAAGAACCCCTGAGCTATGTTGATCCCCAGTACATTCTGTAAATCCTTCTTTAAAAAAAGTGTTGTCCACTAAAACAATTCCAAAGGACACATGATGGAAAATGCCAGCCACATCCAGAGAAAGAACTATGGAGTCAGAATGCAGAACAGTAGACTATTCTTTTTGTTTTGTTTTCTTTTGGGGGTTTTTTCTCATGGTTTTTCCCATTCATTATAATTCTTCTATGCCACATGAGTAATGTGAAAATGTGTTTAATAGGAATATGTGTGTAGAGCCCATATTAGATTGCAAGCTATCTTGGGGAGCAAGGGGAGAGGAAGGGAGAGAAAATTGAAATCTTATGGAATTAATAATAATAATAAATAAATAATTCATTTTTTAATTGTTGTCCAGTCTTTCCTTGAAAACCTTCAGTGACAAGGAACTCAGTATCTCATAAGACAGTCAAATGCTTTCTCAGGCAAGTATAATTGTTAAAAATCTAAAGAGTTATGTTGTTCAGCCTTCCTAATCCTTTTCATTCATTGGTCTTCTGTCCTTTTGTAGAAATATGTAACAAATTTAGAGTAGCTAGGTGGTGCAGCAGATAAGAGTGTCATCCCTGGAGTCAAGAAGACCTGAGTTCAAATCTAGCCTCAAACATTTACTAGCTATGTGACCCTGGGCAAGTCACTTAAACCTGTTTGCCTCATTTTCCTCATCAATAAAATGAGTTGAAGAGGAAATGGCAAATGCACCAGTATCTTTGCTAAGAGAATTCCAAGTGGGATCATATGGACTCAGATATGACTGGAACAACAACAAAAATAACAAGTCTAATTCCTCATTCAGACGATATTACTTTGGGAGTCTGAAGCTATCTATAATATCAGAGCTAAATTTTCTCTTATCCAGACTATGTAAACTCCCCTTCTTTCAAATGATCTTAACACAACATAGTTTTGAGTCTCCTCACCATTGTACTTACACTCCTTTGGAACATCTGCAGCTTATCAAAATTTATCCTAATGTCATCCAGAACCAATAAATATTCCATAAATACTCCACCAGATAACCCAGAAAAGTAATAAAATGAAAAGGAAAGAGAATTTGTTTCAGAGTTGCAGGATATTGGTTCAAATCATATTTCAGATATTTACTACTTAAATTAGCTTGGAAAAATCTCATTTACTCTCTGGGTTCCTACTTCCTCATCTGTAAAATGAGGAGATTGGAATAAAAGGCCTCTAAGGACCCTTCCTGATCTAGATCTGTAATCTTCATATTCTTAGAAAAGAGTTTGATCAAGTTGTCTATAGTCATATAAAAAATGTTCCAAATCACTATTGATTAGAGAAATGCAAATTAAAACAACTCTGAGGTACTACCTCATTCTGATCAGATTGGCTAATATGATAGAAAAGGAAAATAATAAAAGTTGGAGGGTGTGTAGGGAAATTGAGACATTAACGTATTGTTGGTGGAGTTGTAAACTAATTCAACCACTCTGGAGAGCAATTTGGAACAATGCCCAAAGAGCTATAAAACTTTTCATACCTTTTGATACAGCAATGCCACTACTAGGTCTGTGTCCCAAAGACATTGCAAAAAAAAGGGTTTAAAAGTAACTATTTTTACAAAAATATTAATAGCAGCTCTTTTTTTGTAGTAACAAAAAATTGGAAATTGAGGGGATGCTCATCAATAGGGGAATGGTTGAACAAGTTGTGATATATAATGGTAATGAAATATTACTATGCTATAAGAAATGATAAACAGGATGATTTCAGAAAAACCTGGAAAAACTTAAATGAACTGATGCAAAGTGAGGTTAGCAGAACCAAGAGGACAGTATATATTGTCACAACCACACTGTATGACGACCACCTGTGAATGGCTTAGCTATTCTCAGCTATACAATGATTCAAGAGAATTCCAAAGGATTCATGATAAAGAATGTCATCTATCTCCAGAGAAAGAACTGACAGAGTCAAAATACAGATCAAAGCATGCTATTTTTTACTTTCTGCATTTGGTTTGAATATTTCCCCTTTGAGTGTATGTCTTCTTTCACAACATGACTAACATGGCTATATGTTTTGTGTGATTGAACATGTATAACATGTATTAGATTGTTTACCATCTCAGGGAGGGGGGAGATGAAATAAAGAAAGAGAAAATTTGGAACTCAAAAAAAAGTTTTTAAAAATAAATGTAAAAATTTCTCTTTACATATAACTGGGAAAAATAATACATTATTTTTAAAAAGAAAGGAGTTTGATACATAATACAGAATTATCATATTTATATTTTAATGATCCCCTGAAATAATCTCAACAATTACCTAAATAATAGCTATCATATGATGTGAAAGTGAAAATTATTTTTTAAAATCAGATTTTACAAAATTATCAATATTAAAGAGCCTTATTCAAAGTTAAATTATAGGCTATAACCTGTGTATATAGTTTTCCCAATTTCCTATTTTATTCAGGCATATAAAATAACGGAATTCACAAATAATTTATTTGCCTCGTTTACATTTTAAAAGGATCTTTACAGGAATTGTCTTATTAATGCCTTAGTCATTTCATTTTCATGCAATGATAATTCCATTTGGGGTACATTGTGAAGATTTCCACACTGCCATCATGTAAAATGATGTGCTATGGAAAATTTAAATGTAAAAACTGAAACATTTCTTTCCCATACTCTGTCCTTAATTCATAGCTTAATGGAGCTGACAGGTAGAGCAAATAAGGGAGAAATTAGGCCTGACTTGTAATTCTTACTGTGATACTTTATTGTCTACGTGGCCCTGAACAAGCTCCTTCCTTGCTTCAAAATTCTGAAATTTTCCAACCCATGTCACACTTCCTATTTGCCTCTGGGAACCTTGCAAAGTTGAATTCAATTGTGTAAG
This sequence comes from Gymnobelideus leadbeateri, assembly GCA_011680675.1. Classification (NCBI taxonomy): domain Eukaryota; kingdom Metazoa; phylum Chordata; class Mammalia; order Diprotodontia; family Petauridae; genus Gymnobelideus; species Gymnobelideus leadbeateri. Next base: position 206,632 of record WOXC01002984.1, on the reverse strand, counting down.
TGCTTTGGGTGACTCAAAGACAGGGAATACTGAAGTATGGTGTAAAGAAGTCATCAGAAATGAGATTAAACTTAATGATGTCTGAGCATCCTTCTAGCTCTAATTACCACAATCCTAAGAGCCATGAAGCAGGAAGGGTTGCATGCAGAAAAAAAGATCCAGGGAATAGAGTTTACACATATGCAAAGGTGATTTATGCATAGTATTTTATTCGTGAGAAGCAGTATGGCACAGTGGATAGACATGGCCTCAGAATGAGGAAGTGCTAGATTCAAGTCTTGCCTGGATATGTAATTTAACCTGTATTGGTATAGAGAATTCCTCACCAGGAGAAGAATAAGCATTTGTTAGGTGCTTACTTAGCCCTATAGGTTGTATGGGGTGTTCAAGGAGAGCTAGCATCTCTAGTGTAAGTGCTTGCGGAACCCTTTTCAGTGCTTTTCATATACCTTTGGGATCCACCTATTACCCAGCTCTCACCTATGGCTCCAGCAGCCACACCTGGATAAAACCAATTCTGCAGACAGGTTAAACCAGGTTGAGGGTAATTGATAGGCTTTAAACTTGTCAGTGTGTTAGAGGGGTGTCTATACCAAGCATATGAAGACTTCCCCAAAGGAATGGATAGATGAGAACGATCTCATCCAATGACTGTGAAAGTGGCTGAAGAAGGTACTCTGAAGTGCTTTGAGCTCAGTCAGACATCAAAAACACCAAGGTCATTCACTACATCCAGAGCCATTGCCAGTGATCTCAACTTTTGTCTTGCCACTGGACTCTTATGACTCTGGAAGAGAAAGTGAGGTTGCCAACTCTGTGCAACTCTGCCTCACTTAAATCCAATTCATGAATAAATCAAGACATCACCCTATAATGTCATTGGTCCTCTTCAAAAATAAACAACTATGTACTGAGCACTATACAAAGTTCTTTATTAATATTATCTCATTTGATCCTCTAATGATACTGTGAAATAAGTGCTATTATTATCCCCATTTCACTGTTGAGGGAATTGAGGGAGACACATACTAAGTGATTCACCCAGGGTCACACAGCCAGTAAGCATCTCAGACCAGATTTTCACTAAGGTCATCCTGACTCCAGGCCTCATATAGCAGTTACCTATGCCCATGAAAAAAGATTTTGTGAAAAAAAGAATATTCTTAACAATAGAGGGAAAGGAACCAAAGAGAGACATAGTGGAATTTTTGATAGTAAGCTGGAATCCTGGTACCACAGATATATAGGGGAGCTAACCACTGTTATGTCCCTGAATTAAGGTCTGGAGGGCAGATTCCTCTTGGTGAGATGGTTCCCTTGGTGGTTCTGATATCATATTACCTTAACCCACAATGAAGAGCTCGTTTTCTCTTGATTCTTTGGAGGTAGCTAGGTGGCTCAGTGAATAGAGAAATGGACCTAGAGTCAGGAAGACCTGGGTGCAAACCTGGACTCAGATTTTGCTAGCTGTATGACCCCAGATAAGTCACTTAACCTGTTTGCCTTAATCCACTGCAGAAGAAAATGGCAACGTATTCCAGTATCTTTGCTGAAAACAAAAAGATCAATGGACAGTACTGGCAAAATCCACAGACTCATGAAGAGCTAGACATGACTGCGTGACTAAACAATAACAAATTTTTTGTTACACGCTGACCTGTGAAGCTTCTATAGTCATTTTCTGTTTTGCTTAGATAAATGGGTTTACCTGCTGTTCGTGATGGTCCAGCTTTGGTAGATGTTGGAAACTGCCAGCATTGGTAGTTCTGGGTCCTTCCTGCCCCGTTCACCACTGAGGCTACTACTAGTGCCTATACCACTCTTCTACTCTACATAAAGGTGGATTAAATTCTATATTGTATATACCCATGCCACCTATGGGATGCATTTAGATATATAGATTCCCTCACACATGTATATTCCAAAAGTAATTGTGCTTATTATATTATTTAACCCTCTAAAGAACCTTGTGAGAGAAAGAAGTCAGGTATTAGAACTTTTATTTTTTTAACTTTATATTTATTTTTCCTATACTTTCATTTCATTTATTTATTTATATTTTTAAATAATATTGATAATGGTATATATATATGTGTGTGTGTGTGTGTGTGTGTGTGTGTGTGTGTGTATATTTAAACATCTGATTTTAAAACTTTGAATTCCAGATTCATTCCCTTCCACCCTCATCATCCACCTTAACTGGGAATATAAACAAGTCAATATAGGTTGTACATGTATAGCTATGCAAAACATTTCTATAGTAGATATATTGTAAAAGACTGACTATATTTCCCTCCCTCCAATCCCACCTCCCACTTGTTCTATTCTCTACTTTGATCCTGTCCCTTTTCAAAAGTGGGTGCTTCCAACTTCCCTCCCTCCCCAGCCTGCCCTCCTTTCCATCATGCCCCCTCTCATCCCCTTTCCCCCAACTCTCCTGTAGGGTGAGATACCCTATTTAGCATATATGTCATTCCCTCCCTAAGCCAAATTCACTGAGAATAAAGTTGACCCATTCCTTTTTTTTTTTTTTTTTTGCTTTTTAGAGGGCAATTGGGGTTAAGTAACTTGCCCAAGGTCACACGGCTAGGTTTTTGTTTGTGTGTGCGTTAAGTGTCTGAGGCCGGATCCGAACTCAGGTCCTTATGACTCCAGGGCTGATGCTCTACTCACTGTGCCACCTACCCACCCCAACCCATTCCCTTTTGCCTTCCTGTTCTTCCCCTCCATTGTAACCATTTTTCCTTACCTCTTCTGTATGAGATAGTTTACCACATTCTGTCTCTCCCCATCTCCTCTCATTATTTTCCTTTCTCACATCTTAATTTCACCTTTTAAGTAATATCTCTTCCCATTTAATTGGTCCTGTGCCCTATATCTATCTATACCTGTAAACATATATACAAACATTCACATATGTATTCATACACCCATATACCCTCTTATATAGTCATATGTGTGTATACACATTTCTACTCCCTTGACTTATTCTCATACTGAGAACAGTTTTATAAGTTGCAGTTATCATTTTTTCCATGTAGGGATGTAAATAGTTCAACTTTGATAAGTTCCTTATGATTTCTTTTCCCTGTTTACCTTCTCATGCTTCTCTTGCTTCTTGTATCTGAATGTCAAATTTTCTATTCAACTCTGGTTTTTTCATCAAGAATGCTTGAAAGTCCTCTATTCCACTGAATGACCATAGTTTCCCCTGGAACATGATACTCAGTTTTGCTGGGTAGGTGATTCTTGGTTTTAATCCCAGCTCCTTTAACATCCAAAATATCATACTCCAAGCCCTTCAATTCCTCAGTGCAGAAGCTGCCAGATCCTGTGCTATCCTGATTGTGTTTCCACAATATTCATATTGTTTCTTCCTGGCTGCTTATAACATTTTCTCCTTGATCTGGAAACTTTGGAACCTGGCTGTAATATTCCTACAACTTTTCTTTTTGGGATCTTTTTCAGGAGGTGTTTAGTGGATTTTTTCAACTTATATTTTGCCCTCTGGTTCTAAAACATCAGGGCAATTTTCCTTGAGAATTTCTTGAAGGATGATTTCTAGTTTTTTGATCATGGCTTTCAGGTAGTACAATAATTTTTAAATTATTTCTCCTGGATCGATTTTCCAGATCAGTAGTTTTTTCAATGAGATATTTCACATTGCCTTCTATTTTTTCATTTGTTTGGATCTGTTTAATAGTATCTTGATTTCTCATAAAGTCACTAGCTTCCATTTGCTCCAATCTAATTCTGAAGGAATTATTCTCTTCAGTGAACTTTGAAGATTCTCTTTCCATCTGGCAAATTTGACTTTTTAAGGCATTCTTCTCCTCATTGGCTTTTTGAATCTCTTTTGCCAATTGAGTTAGTCTATTTTTTAAGGTCTTATTTTCCTCAGTCAAGTTATTGACTCTCATTTCATAATTTTCTTGCATCATTCTCATTTCTCTTCCCGATTTTTCCTCCACTTCTCTTATTTGGTTTTCAAAATCTTTTTTAAGCTCCTCTGTGACCTGTAACCAATTCATATTTTTCTTGGAAGCTTTTGGTGCAAGAGTTCTGACTTCACTGTCTTCCTCCTGTTCCATGCTTTGATCCTTTTTGTCCCCAAAATAGGAGTGTAAAGTTGCGTTGCTCTGTTGGCTTTGCTTCCTTTGCTTGCTCATGTTGCCACTCAATTACTTGACTTTTGGGCTTTTTGCCACAGTAGGACTCTGCTACCAGACAGGGGAACTGCGTCCCAATAGCTGGGGTTTTCTCAGCTGCTGAAGGTCTTAGTTGGGTGCCCTCTCTGAAGTCTCCACTGGCTCTGGCAAGTTGGTCACACACCCCAGGACCTCTACCCTAGATCATAATCCATATCCCAGCAGGTTAAAGCAAGAGCAATTACCACTCAGACTGGTTGCTTGGTCCCCCTACAATCTGCAGGCCAGGAGCTGAAGCTGCCACATGGCGGTGGCTGCTGCATGGCCATGGTGCCTCAGTGGCTTCTCCCTCTAGGGGATAAAGGCCAACCACACTCCCAAACTACCAGGTCCCAAAATCCACACTGAACTGACCTCTCACTTTGTCCTTAGCATCAATGGGTTGATAATTCTAGAAACTGCCACTGACCTCTCACTTTGTCCTTAGCATCAATGGGTTGATAATTCTAGAAACTGCCACAGCTGCTGGTGATCTGAAGTCCCTCCAGCTGGCAGCTTGTCAGGTTGCCATGGGGCTAAGACCTTCTGGCTTTCTTGGGGTTGGGGTCAGCTCCCAGAGCTCTGCTCTGATTGCCTCCTGCTGGCCTACCAGGCTGTCCTCAGTGGGAGGTAAGCTTCTCTGTGTCATTTTGTGGGTTCTGTAGCTCCAAAGTTCACTCACAGTCACCGTTTACATGAATTGGAGGAGGGGGGAGCTAGAACCCCAAGGAAGTCCTGTTTCTATTCTGGCATCTTTACTCCACCCCCTAGTACTCTCTTTTCATAGATGAGGGAATTGAGATTCAGTAAAATTAAGCAAGGCCAAGATAGCTACCTGAACATGAGACAGACCAAGTTGTTCCTTCATACCTACTCCAACAAAATGCTGGTCTTCATCAGACCAAATAAGGATCAAGAAATCTATAAGAAAATACAATAGGTGTCATCTACTACATAAGAACTGCACAGGATCATCATTTAGAATTCCAAAAGTAACAGGAAGGGGGGAGGCCTCTGCAGCTAGGGAAATGCCAACACAACCAGAGAGGAATTTGTGTAGCCAGCATGGTTCCATGTCTGGAAATAGTGAGAACAAAAGGTTCCACTGAGAAAGGCCCAAAGTAATTGGAAAATCCAAGAGTGAGGACCTTAGGAACCTCAATCAAATGTGTCAGGCAGTGGTTATCAGGCTAACCAAGCTACCATGGTGCTAACCAGCATCATGGTATAACGTCATCAGACTAGGTCTCTAAATGCTATGCCCCAACATACCAGAGATGGCCCTTAAAAGCCAATGTTCTGAACCTCCAAAATCAGGGTGGAGTTAAAGGGATAATTCATAAGAACTAGATGAATACCTAAAAGAATTGAAGAATTGTTTGGGTTTCTTTTTTTAATGGAATTAAAAGTATTGACGAAAGAACTGTAAGAATAAATAGCTTAGAAAGGAAAGTGATAAATCTTACCCAATACTGGTGCCAAAAAAGAGGGCCATTATAACATTTCTTAAATACACAGAACAATAGGAAGTTCAGAAGGAAACACAGAGAATAATTCTGAAAGTTCATGTAGAATTTATTATATACTAAAGGAAAAAAAGTAAATTTTGTAAAAGGGATATTTAAGTAGTTTCACATAGAAATGTTTTTATATTCTGTTGTGTGCATAGAAATTCTCTTTTTTGGTGGTTAAGCTCAGGATTAAAAAAAAAAAGAATTTTTAAAGAAAGGTTACTCATTAAAAGAAATTAAGCTATTTGCTCAAGACCAGGTCAGGTTACTCCAATTTCAGTATTTCTTTCTCTTATAAAATTTTGACAAATATAGCTTATTCTGGTTCACTTCTATCAAGGCAAAGACATATTCATTGACTGGGACCCAACTTTTATACTTAACAACTATAAAAATCCCTTTATTTAAAGGGCCACTGAGAGTCATGGTGATATTTCTGCCTCTTAAATAACAATCCCCAATTATTAAAGAATAATCCACTAGATGTGTTGAGAGTTATAGAGAGTATTCCAAAAAACCAAACTAGGATGTCTAAGAGAGAAATCTGATTTCTGGTGAATACTCCAATCATTTCATAAAAGGTCGGAGCTGGAAAGGACTTTAGAAGTCTTCCAGCCCAATCCCTCACTTCCAAATGAGAAAACAGAGGCAGAGAAGTAAAATGATTTGCCCAAGAAGACACAGTTAATTAGTATGATAAAATCCCAGCTTTCCCATCTTCCAAGTTCCCAGTGAACTTTTCACTCTACCATAGGTTTCCAACCTGCAGGATGAACACCTCTTATGGAACTCTGGATTTGCAGCAAGGCGTCCCATCTTTTTAATGACTCAGGGTGATAAATAAGCAAACCTACCTAGTATAGACTGAATAAATGCCATTTAATATATATGCATCACTACTTTTCAAATATATGTACGTACATATATATGTCATAATTAGTCAAATACAAATTCATTTAAAATATTACTAAATTCACAGGGGCTTTTGGTCATCATGTATTTTTCTCAATCAATATATATTAATCATAACACCATGATCACATGAGTATAAGATTTTTGTTGCTATAAATGCGTCCTTGGTAGAACTTGTCAGTACTTATATTTGCCTGGCATGGTATTCAAGAAACTAGTCACAAAGAAAAATCAGAATAATATTTTATTGAGTGTTGTTATTATAATTGATAATAAATGTATTAATATATTATAGTAAATAAAATATGTATACAAATAGAAATGTATGCATATAAATGGAAATAAAATAGATGTATATAAATAGAAAGTGAATATAAATAAAAATACATATAGAAATAGAATAAAATATATGTATAGAAATAGAACTAAATAGTATAAATAATGATATTATTTGTTTAGATGCTTTTATGTTACTGTGAAGTGGACTATGTGGACTATGTAAAGCACTATACAGCGGACATCATACTATCACCTACTTCCCAGGGTTGTTAAAATCAAATGAAATAATATTTGAAAAGTACTTAGCCCACCCAGTGCCTGGCATGTAGTAGGTGCTATATAAATAATTTTTGTTCCTTGCTATGTGGAAAGTATTGTTCTAGGTGCTGGTATACAAAAAAAAAAAAAAAGGCAGTCCTTGCCCTCAAGGAATTTACATTCTTCTTAAAGGCATATAATATTTATACAAATAATCAAAGCAATTTAATAGCATGCTAACAACTAGTGACATCAGAAAAGACTTCATGAAAGAGAGACATTTGAGTTGTGTTTTGGAAGAAGCTAGGGATTCTCTGAGGCAGAAGTAGGGAGGTTGTGAATTACAGACATGGGGAATCCCTTGGGCAAAGGTACACATATGGATGATCTTGTACAAGGAACAATTGGCAAGTCAGTTTAATTAGAATATACTTGTAAATGGATGAAATATTGAAGGTGAGAGAAAGGAAAGGGCCATGGATAACTTCATAGTAGTGAACCAAGGTGACTAGAAGGATAATAATACCATCAACAAAAATGGTGATTTTTAGAGGAGAAGAATGTATCATCTTGATTTGTAGCTCTTTCCACCCACCTAGCCACTCTGCTATAGGAATCAGTACACAGTATTGGAGTAGGAGGCCAGAGTAGACCTGGTGACATAGAGCTTTGGGAGCAGGTAGTGGAGGGCTCCACACTCAAAGCTGAGGAGAGGAATAGCAGAACAGCACAGTGGTTCTTTGCTGAGAGTGCCTGCCAAGTCCACTTACCCTACTCCATAATGTATTTGCTGAAGTCAAAAGTGATCTGAAATTCTTGCCAATAATAGTCTTTATTTTCCTTGACAAAAATGCAAAAGACACATTAGAGTCAATAGAACCTGTAAGGAGAAACCAGTTAAAGCAACCAAATAACCTATAAAATTTCCCTAGAATGTAATCATTGGGCGGGACTGCTAATCAGGCAATCCTCTTCTGATTGGATTTTTGATGTCCAAATACCTCATGGTAATTGCATGATATAGCTAGGTCCAGATCCCTTACAATCCTGAGTCACAGGTCTCCTTCATTGCTCTTTCAACCATGAAACTTGTAGTGTTCTTATTTCTCCAAAAAGCATGATGTTCATCTGAGTCTTCCCAGTTTTCTCTGAACCTTTACTTTTCATTCTTTCTTATATAGCACAGTAGTATTTCATTCTATTCATCTACCATAATTATTCAGCCATTTCCCAGTTGATGGGAATCCCCCCGCCCCCTGCCACTCCTTAGTCTTCAGGTGTTTTCTCCAATAAAAAGAGTTGCTACAGATGTTTTGGTACATAGGTGTCATTTTCCTCTTTCTTCTATCTTTTTTTTTAGTATTAGCTTAGTTTCTGAGATGGGCATGGAGAATATGGAAAATATTCATGCATGCATGGAATTGTCCCTCCTTTCCTTGTGTACCGTCCCCCCTATTCCCACCAATACATAGATCCACTCTCACATACTCTGTTCTAAGTGAGGAAAATAAAGGGTCCAAGAAAGGATGAAAAGTAGCCTATAGCTCTCCTTTATAGGCTGTTGCAAAGGAAACAATTCCAACAACAAGAGTCCACTCTTCTGAATTGCTTTAATTGACCTTAACTCCTCCCCACAGACGTGTTTTTGAAGAAATATAATGAGTCCCATTTTGGACATAATGAGTTGATTTGCTTATGGTTCATCCAGGCAGAGATTCCTAGCAAGGAGTTGGCACTGGAAAACAGAAGTTCCCAAGAGAGATAAGGGCAGAATATAGGATCATAGATTCATAAAGACTATCCAAACCAGCCTCTTCACTTTATAGATGATGAAACTAAGGCCTAGAGATTTTAAGTGACTTGTCCAAGGTCATACAGGTTAAAGAGTAGGAGGGTAGGATTTGAATCCTGATCCTATGACTCCAAATATATCCATCTTTTGCTGTATCATGCTGCCTCTCCTATATAAATAGATAATCTGACTAAAGATGATACTTAACCCTTGAACCTAACAGTGATGCATTGAGAAATATGACCACTCTCCTTATTCTTTTTATTATAGTTTCTTACTCACAATAGGTGAAATCATTTGGAAAAAGACTGACACCGAGGTTGATAATTCTATATTTATAGTCAATTCTAGCATGGCAACTAAAAAAAATTTCTGTGGCAAAGCAAAGGAAAAATTGCTTACTTACAAAATCTTCTGCCCAATAAAGTAGTCTATTGTAAATATAATCTCTTGCAAACATCTGTGTCTGCAAGTCATCTTCTGGCACCAATTTTCTCAGAAAATGATGTCCTACTGAACATTTCCTTTTTCATAAACTTTCATTAGAAAATGTTGAAAAGGCCACAAGGGTATTATTCAAAGTTCTCAAAAAAATATTCCTTTTGGTTCATTTTTAATCCTACATGTAAATGAGAAAAACCATAAAAGTAGCATTTTTACAATGTAGTTAATTTATATATAACTTCTACATTCTCATTGATTAATAAGTTTAGGTTCTTGCCTGATCCCCCTCCCATCACTGACCACCCACAGGCATTGGTATTGACCTTATTATTTTCTTTTTTTTTTTTTTTTTTTTGCTTTTTGGAGGGGGAAAGGTAGGGCAATTGGGCTTACGTGACTTGCCCAAGGTCACACAGCTAGTTTTTGTGTCAAGTGTCTAAGGCCATATTTGAACTCAGGTCCTCCTGACTCCAGGGCCGGTGTTCCAGTCACTGAGCCACCTAGCCATCCCAACCTTATAATTTTCTATCTTAGATTATACTTTTCTCTGTACACATCCAATTCCCTCACTAGATGGCAATCTCCCTTGAGGACAGAAACTAGTTCATTATTTTCTTTGTGTAGGTGGCATGGAAACAGGAAGATTCATCTTTGTGAGTTCAAATCTGGCCTTAGGAACTTACTACCTGTGTGACCCTGGGCAAGTCACTTAACCCTCTTTGCCTCAGTACCTCATCTATAAAATGAGATGGAGAAAGAAACAGCAAAGCACTCTAGTATCTTTGCAAGAAAACCTCAATTAGGGTTACAAAGAGTCAGATAAGCCTGAAACAACTAAACAACAAGAAGCTGGGGGAGGAGCCAAAATGATGGCATAAAAGTAGGAAGACTCCCAGTGCTCCCCCCATAACCACATCAAATACCTGTAAAAAAAAAAAAAACAACTCTAAACAAACTTGAGGGCTACAGAACCCACAAAATGATAGAGAGAAACAAACCCACATCTGAAGACAGTCCAGCAGAACAGCAGGCAAGGTTGAGCACAGCACATTGGGAGCAGCCCTGCCTGAGTCCAAGGCTTTAGCCTCAGGGTGCCCCAAATAGCCACTACTGGAGCTGACTTCCAGAGACTGGATCACCAGCTAATGTGGTGGTTTCCAGAATTATCAACCCATAAATGCCAAAGACAAAGTGAGAGGTCAATGTAGACTTTGCAAGAACAGGGACTTTCTGAGTATGGTCTGGCCTTTGCCCCCAGGGCAAGAAATGGCTGAGGCTCTGCAGCATGTAGCCATCACCCCCTGGCTGCTTCAGAGCTCCTGGACCTCAGATTATAGGGGGACGAACTGACAGTTCAGAGGGTAATTACTCTTGCTTTAACTGTCTTGGATCTGGATTGACCAGTTTGCCAGAGCCAGTAGAGGCTTCTGAGAGGGCAACCAACTAATAGCTCCAGCAGCTGCAAAAACCCCAGCAATTTGGGACAAAGCTTTTCTCTTTGGAATCTGGGTTCTACTGTAGCAAAAAAAAACTCAAAAGTCAAGTAATTAAGAATGGCGGAGTAGAAAAAGCACTACCAGGGGTGGCTAGGTGGCGCAGTGAATAGAGTGCCGGCCCTGGAGTCAGAAGGACCTGAGTTCGGAGCCGACCTCAGACACTTAATCCACACAAAACCTTGGGCAAGTTACTTAACCCCAATTGACCTTAAGGGGCAGCTAGGTGGCGCAGTGAGTAAGAGCGCTGGCCTCAGAGCTGGGATGACCTGAGATCAAATCCAGCCTCAGAAAATGAGCACCCACACATAAATAATGACTAGCCATGTAACCTTGAGCAAGTTACTTAACCCCAATTGCTTTTATTAAAAAAAAAAAAGCACTGGGGCGGAGCCAAGATGGCGGAGTAGAAACAGCTCGTCCAAGCCTCTCTGCCCCCAGATTCCCCACAAACTATGTAAAAAAGGACTCTGAAAAACTTCTGGAGACCCAGCACCCACAGAACGACACAGAGAAGCTAACCTCCCGCTGAGGACAGCCCAGCACCCTGCAGGAAGGACCAGCACAGTGGTCTGGGAGCCGGCAGCGCGCAGAGCACAGGAGCCGAGCCGAGCCCAGGTCCACATGAGCAGAGGTTTTAGCCCCAGGGCGGCAGGGCCAGCAGCGGGCTGGAGGAACCCCAGAACACCAGGAACTGTGGAGATTCCAGAATTATCAACATAGACATGCCTAGGACAAAGTAAGAGGTTAGTGTCCTATGGACTTTGGGACCTGTATTTGGGGAATGCGTCAGCTCCCTCCCCTGGGGGCTAGAAGCCGCTGAGGAGACACGCCATTTTGTAGTTTTCAGAGGCAGCTCCGGCTCCCAGCCTACAAATCATGGGGAGATCCAGCGATCAGTCTTGGGGGGTAATCGCTCTTGCTTTAACCTCCCTGGATCTGGATTGTGATCTAGGGTGGAAGTTGTGGGTGGGTTTACAGCTTGCCAGAAACGGAAGTTGCCCCCCACACGTTCGGGACGAAAATTCCTCTATCTGGCCTTAAAGCCATAGTGTGGCAACAAGCCCAAAAGTCAAGCAATTAAGTGGCAACATGCCAAGGCAAAGGAAACAGAAAAATGCAACCCTAGACTCCTATTTTGGGGGCATAGAGCGGGAAAAGGACTGTGAGGTCAGAAGTCCTGCTCCAAAAGCCCCAGGGGAAAACATGAGTGGGTTGCAGGCCATAGAGGACCTTAAGAAGGACTGTAAAAATCAAATAAGAGAAGTGGAGGAAAAATTGGAAAGAGAAATGAGAAGGATGCAGGAAAAGTATGAAATGAGGGTCAACAGCCTGACTGAGGAAAACAACACCTTAAAAAATAGACTAACTCAAATGGCAAAGGAGGCCCAAAAGGGCAATGAGGAGAAGAATGCCTTAAAAAGTCGAATTTGCCAGATGGAAAAAGAATCTCAAAAGTTCACTGAGGAGATTCATTCCTTCAGAGTTAGACTGGAGCAAATGGAAGCTAATGACTTTATGAGAAATCAAGATGCTGTTAAGCAGATCCAAACAAATGAAAGATTAGAAGGCAATATGAAATATCTCATGGGAAAAACCACTGACCTGGAAAATAGATCCAGGAGAGACAATATAAAAATTATTGGACTACCTGAAAGCCATGATCAAAGAAAGAACCTAGAAATCACCCTTCAAGAAATTCTCAAGGAAAACTGCCCTGATGTTTTAGATCCAGAGGGCAAAATAGAGGTTGAAAGAATCCACCGATCACCTCCTGAAAAAGATCCCAAAAAGAAAACTCCCGGGGAGACAAGATGGCGGAGTAGAAACAGCTCTTCCAAGCCTCTCTGCCCCCAGATTCTCCACAAACTATGTAAAAAACGACTCTGAAAAACTTCTGGAGCCCCAGCACCCACAGAACGACACAGAGAAGCTAACCTCCCGCTGAGGACAGCCCAGCACCCTGCAGGAAGGACCAGCGCAGTGGTCTGGGAGCCGGCAGCACGCAGAGCGCAGGAGCCGAGCCGAGCCCAGGTCCACGTGAGCCGAGGTTTTAGCCCCACGGCAGCAGGGCCAGCAGCCGGCTGGAGGAACCCCAGAACACCAGGAACTGTGGAGATTCCAGAATTATCAACATAGACTTGCCTAGGACAAAGTAAGAGGTTAGTGTCCTATGGACTTTGGGACCTGTATTTGGGGAATGCGTCAGCTCCCTCCCCTGGGGGCTAGAAGCCGCTGAGGAGACACGCCAGTTTGTAGTTTTCAGAGGCATTTCCGGCTCCCAGCCTACAAATCGTGGGGAGATCCAGCGATCAGTCTTGGGGGGTAATCGCTCTTGCTTTAACCTCCCTGGATCTGGATTGTGATCTAGGGTGGAAGTTGTGGGTGGGTTTACAGCTTGCCAGAAACGGAAGTTGCCCCCCACACGTTCGGGACGAAAATTCCTCTATCTGGCCTTAAAGCCATAGTGTGGCAACAAGCCCAAAAGTCAAGTAATTAAGTGGCAACATGCCAAGGCAAAGGAAACAGAAAAATGCAACCCTAGACTCCTATTTTGGGGGCATAGAGCGGGAAAAGGACTGTGAGGTCAGAAGTCCTGCTCCAAAAGCCCCAGGGGAAAACATGAGCGGTTGCAGGCCATAGAGGACCTTAAGAAGGACTTTAAAAATCAAATAAGAGAAGTGGAGGAAAAATTGGAAAGAGAAATGAGAAGGATGCAGGAAAAGTATGAAATGAGGGTCAACAGCCTGACTGAGGAAAACAACACCTTAAAAAATAGACTAACTCAAATGGCAAAGGAGGCCCAAAAGGGCAATGAGGAGAAGAATGCCTTAAAAAGTCGAATTTGCCAGATGGAAAAAGAATCTCAAAAGTTCACTGAGGAGATTCATTCCTTCAGAGTTAGACTGGAGCAAATGGAAGCTAATGACTTTATGAGAAATCAAGATGCTGTTAAGCAGATCCAAACAAACGAAAGATTAGAAGGCAATGTGAAATATCTCATGGGAAAAACCACTGACCTGGAAAATAGATCCAGGAGAGACAATTTAAAAATTATTGGACTACCTGAAAGCCATGATCAAGGAAAGAACCTAGAAATCACCCTTCAAGAAATTCTCAAGGAAAACTGCCCTGATGTTTTAGATCCAGAGGGCAAAATAGAGGTTGAAAGAATCCACCGATCACCTCCTGAAAAAGATCCCAAAAAGAAAACTCCCAGAAATATTATAGCCAGGTTCCAGAATCCCCAGATCAAGGAGAAAATACTACAAGCAGCCAGGAAGAAACAATTTCAATATTGTGGAAACACAATCAGAATAGCCCAGGACCTGGCAGCTTCTACACTGAGGGATCGAAGGGCATGGAATATGATATTCCAGAGGGCAAAAGAACTGGGAATGAACCCAAGGGTCACCTACCCAGCAAAATTGAGTATTTTGTTTCAGGGGAAAATATGGTCATTCAGTGGAATAGAGGACTTTCAAGCATTCTTGAGGAAAAAACCAGAGTTGAATAGAAAATTTGACATCCAGACACAAGAAGGAAGAGATGCCTGAGAAGGTAATCAGGGAAAAGAAATCAAAAGGAACTTATCAAAGTTGAACTATTTACATTCCTATATGGAAAAGCAATAACTGTGACTGATGATATCTTTCTCACTATGAAAATAATGGAAGAAGGGGGTGTGGTCATATGAATACATATGTGAATGTGTGTGTATATGGTTACAGTTATATATGGATAGAGGGCATAGGTTGAATTTGTTGGGAAGGGAGAATACTCAAGGGATGAAATTATGAGGTGAGAGAGGAAAGTGGCAAGAGGAGATGGGGAGAGACATGGTAGGGTAAACTATCTCATGTAGGGGAAGTGGTTGCAAAGGAGGGGGAGAATAAGGAAGGCTAAAAAGGCAAAACCACATTCACATTGAATTTGGTTCAGGGAGAAAATAACATACATACTAAATGGGATATCTCAACCTGCAGCAGGATAGGGGGAAGGGGGATGAGAGGAGGGATGATGGATGGGAGGGCATCCTTGGGGTGAGGGGAGGTTGGAAGTACCCACTATAGAAGAGGGACAGGATCATGTAGGGAATGGACCAGGTGGGGGGTGGGATGAGTGGGAGGGAATTATAAGCAGCCTTGTACAATATATCTACTATGATAATGTTTTGCATAGCTAGACATGCACAACATATACTGAATTACTTATCTCCCAAGAAGGAATGGGTGACAAGGGAGGAAGGAAATGGATCTGAAATTCGAGGTCGTAACATTAAATGTTTCAAATATATATAAATACTATTATTAATACTCTTTTGCCTATAATTGGGAGATAAGATGTGCAGGCATTGGGACACAAAGATTCATCTTCCTCTAATGGAAAAGTCGATGGGGGTATGGGAGAAGGTATGGGAGAGAGCAGATTGGAGGAAGCGATATCTTGTGGGACTGCTATTCTGGGAGGTTGGGTAGGGGAATAATGGGGGGAAAATGATTGTAACTCAAAATCTGGCGGAAATGAATGATGTAAAACAGAAGTTAATAAAGTATTTGTTTAAAAAAAAATAAAATTAAAGTGAAAAAAAAATAAAAAAAAAAAAAGAAAACTCCCAGAAATATTATAGCCAGGTTCCAGAATCCCCAGATCAAGGAGAAAATACTACAAGCGGCCAGGAAGAAACAATTTCAATATTGTGGAAACACAATCAGAATAGCCCAGGACCTGGCAGCTTCTACACTGAGGGATCGAAGGGCATGGAATATGATATTCCAGAGGGCAAAAGAACTGGGAATGAACCCAAGGGTCACCTACCCAGCAAAACTGAGTATTTTGTTTCAGGGGAAAATATGGTCATTCAGTGGAATAGAGGACTTTCAAGCATTCTTGAGGAAAAAACCAGAATTGAATAGAAAATTTGACATCCAGATGCAAGAAGGAAGAGATGCCTGAGAAGGCAATCAGGGAAAAGAAATCAAAAGGAACTTATCAAAGTTGAACTATTTACATTCCTATATGGAAAAGCAATATCTGTGACTGATGATATCTTTCTCACTAGGAAAATAATGGAAGAAGGGGGTGTGGTCATACGAATACATATGTGAATGTGTGTGTATATGGCTACAGTTATATATGGATAGAGGGCATAGGTTGATTTTGTTGGGAAGGGAGAGTACTCAAGGGATGAAATTGTGAGGTGAGAGAGGAAAGTGGCAAGAAGAAATGGGGAGAGACATGGTAGGGTAAACTATCTCATGTAGGGGAAGTGGGTGCAAAGGAGGGGGACAATAAGGAAGGCTAAAAATGCAGCAGGATAGGGGGAAGGGGGATGAGAGGAGGGATGATGGATGGGAGGGCATCCTTGGGGTGAGGGGAGGTTGGAAGTACCCACTATAGAAGAGGGACAGGATCATGTAGGGAATGGACCAGGTGGGGGGTGGGATGAGTGGAGGGAATTATAAGCAGCCTTGTACAATATATCTACTATGATAATGTTTTGCATAGCTAGACATGTACAACATATACTGAATTACTTATATCCCAAGAAGGAATGGGTGACAAGGGAGGAAGGAAATGGATCTGAAATTCAAGGTTGTAACATTAAATGTTTCAAATATATATGTAAATACTATTATTAATACTCTTTTGCCTATAATTGGGAGATAAGATGTGCAGGCATTGGGACACAAAGATTCATCTTCCTCTAATGGAAAAGTCGATGGGGGTATGGGAGAAGGTATGGGAGAGAGCAGATTGGAGGAAGCGATATCTTGTGGGACTGCTATTCTGGGAGGTTGGGTAGGGGAATAATGGGGGGAAAATGATTGTAACTCAAAATCTGGCGGAAATGAATGATGTAAAACAGAAGTTAATAAAGTATTTGTTTAAAAAAAAAAAAAAGCACTACCAAGATGCTCTCCCACCAGACCACTTCCAAACCATGTAAAAGGGTACTCTGAACAACTTCTGGAGCCCCAGCACCCACAGAACGACACAGAGAAGCTAACCTCCCACTGGGGACAGCCTGGCGGCCCTGTGGGGAGCGGCCGGCACAGCAAGTGGGGAGCCGAGCCCAGGTCTGCATGAGCTGCAGTTCTAGCCACAGGGCGGCTGGGCCAGCAGCCAGCCAGAGGCGCTTCAGAACACCAGCAGCTGTAGCGATTCCAGAATTATCAACACAGACATGCCTAGGACAAAGTGAGAGGTTAGTGCCCTATGGACTTTGGGACCAGTATTTGGGGAACATGTCAGCTTCCTCCCCCGGGGGGTAAAAGCTGTTGAGGAGACAAGGCACACTCGCCATTTTAGAGCTCCAGGGGTGGCTTCAGCTCCTGGCCTGCAAACTGTAGGGAGATCCAGCAATCAGTCTTGGGGGTTAATCGCTCTTGCTTTAACCTGCTTGGATCTGGATTGTGATCTGGGGCGGGGGGGGAGGTTTGGGGTGGGTACCCGACTCTTGCAAGAACCAGAAGTTGTGAAGACCCCAACTTTCAGGACAGAAGCTCCCCTGTCTGGTAGCAGAGACCTACTGTGGCAACAAACCCAAAAGTCAAGTAAATAAGTGGCAACATGCCTAGGCAAAGGAAACAAATTAACAGAGAAATGCAACATTAGACTCCTATTTGGGGGGCAAAGAGGATTGAAGCATGGAACAGGAGGAGTACTGTAAGGTCAGAAATCCTGATCCAAAGGCCCCAAAGGAAAATATGAGTGAGTCACAGGCCATAGAGGACCTTAAGAAGGATTTTAAAAATCATATAAGAGAAGTGGAGGAAAACTTGGGAAGAGAAATGAGAAGGGTGCAGGAAAAGTATGAAATGAGGGTCAACAGCCTGACTGAGGAAAATAACACCTTAAAAAAAAGACTAACTCAAATGGCAAAGGAGGCCCAAAAGGGCAATAAGGAGAGGAAGGACTTTAAAAATCAAATAAGAGAAGTGGGGGAAAAATTGGGAAGAGAAATGAGAAGGATGCAGCAAAAGTATGAAATGAGGGTCAACAGCCTAACTGAGGAAAATAACACCTTAAAAATAGACTAACTCAAATGGCAAAGGAGGCTCAAAAGGGCAATGAGGAGAAGAATTCCTTAAAAAGCCAAATTTGCCAGATGGAAAAATAATCTCAAAAGCTCACTGAGGAGATTCATTCCTTCAGAGTTAGACTGGAGCAAATGGAAGCTAATGACTTTATGAGAAATCAAGATGCTGTTAAACAGATACAAGCGATTGAAAGAATAGAAGGCAATGTGAAATATCTCATGGGAAAAACCACTGACCTGGAAAATGGATCCAGGAGAGATAATTTAAAAATCACTGGACTACCTGAAAGCCATGATCAAAGAAAGAACCTAGAAATCATCCTTCAAGAAATTCTCAAGGAAAGTTGCCCTGATGTTTTAGATCCAGAGGGCAAAATAGAGGTTGAAAGAATCCACAGATCACCTCCTGAAAAAGATCCCAAAAAGAAAACTCCCAGTAATATTATAGCCAGGTTCCAGAATCCCCAGATCATGGAGAAAATACTACAAGCAGCCAGGAAGAAACAATTTCAATATTGTGGAAACACAATCAGAATAGCCCAGGACATGGCAGCTTCTAACTGAGGGGTGGAAGGGTATGGAATATGATATTCCAGAGGGCAAAAGAGCTGGGATTGAAGCCAAGGGTCATCTACCCAGCAAAACTGAGTATTTTGTTTCAGGGGAAAATATGGTCATTCAGTGGAATAGAGCACTTTCAAGCATTCTTGAGGAAAAAACCAGAGTTGAATAGAAAATTTGACATCCAGACACAAGAAGCAAGAGATGCCTGAGAAGGTAATCAGGGAAAAGAAATCAAAAGGAACTTATCAAAGTTGACCTATTTACATTCCTACATGGAAAAACAATAACTGTGACTGATGAAACCTTTCTCAGTATGAAAATAATGGAAGAAGAATATATGGGCATACGAATACATATGTGAATGTGTGTATATATGTTTACAGGTATACATGGATAGAGGGCACAGGTCGAATTTGGTGGGAAGGCATGATACTTAAGGGGTGAAGTTAAGAGTTGAGAGAGGAAAGTGGCAAGAGGAGATGGGGAGAGACAGGGTAGGGTAAACTGTGTCATGTAGAAGAGGCAGGTGAGGGGAAGAACAGGAAGGCAAAAATTCAAAACCATATTCTCATTGAATTTGGCTCAGGGAGAGAATGACATATATACTAAATGGGATATCTCACCTTGCTGGAGAGTATGGGGAAGGGGGATGGTGGAGGGGAGGGCATTTTGGGGGGAGGAGAGGTTGGAAGTACGCACTATAGAAGAAGGACAGGATCAAAGTAGGGAATGGACCAGGTTGGGGGTGGGATGGGTGGGAGGGAATTATAAGCAGCCTTTTACAATATATCTACAATGGTAATGTTTTTCATAGCCATACATGTATAACACATACTGAATTGCTCATCTTCCCAGAATGAATGTGTGACAAGGGAGGAAGGGAATGGATCTGAAATTCGAGGTTTTAAAATTAAATGTTTCAAATACATATATATATATATATATATATATATATATATATATATATATATATACACAAAGTCAAGTAATTGACTGGCAACGTGAGTAAGCAAAGGAAGCAAAGCTAGCAAAGCAATCCAACTTTGGACTCCTTTGTGGGGGGGAAATGGATCAAAGTATGGGACAGAAGGAAGACAATGAAGTCAGAACTCCTGCATTAATTTAAAAATTATTGGACTATCTGAAAGCCATGATCAAAAAAAGAACCTAGAAATTATCCTTCAAGAAATTCTCAAGGAAAATTGCCCTGATATTTTAGAACCAGAGGGCAAAATAGAGGTTGAAGAAATCCACCAAACACCTCCTGAAAAAGATCCCAAAAAGAAAAGTCGTAGGAATATTACAGCCAAGTTCCAAAGTTTCCAGATCAAGGAGAAAATATTACAAGCAGCTAAGAAGAAACAATTTGAAACACAATCAGGATAACACAGGATTTGGCAGCTTCTACAAAGAGGGATCAAAGGGCTTAGAATATGATATTCTGGAGGTTAAAGGAGCTGGGATTAAAAGCAAGAATCACCTACCCAGCAAAACTGAGTATCATTTTTAAGAGGAAAATATGATAATTCAGTGGAATAGAGGACTTTCAAGCATTCTTGATGAAAAAACCAGAGTTGAATAGAAAATTTGACATTCAAATACAAGAAGCAAGACAGTATGAGAAGGTAAACAGGGAAAAGAAATCATAAGGAACTTATCAAAGTTGAACAATTTACATTCCTATATGGAAAAATGATAATTGTAACTTATGAAACTTTCTCAGTATGACAATTGTTGAAGGGAATATAAAGGGGTGTGTGTGTGTGTGTGTGTGTGTGTGTGTGTGTGTGTGTGTGTGTATAAGAGGGTTTATGGGAGTATGAATACATATGTGAATGTTCATAAATATATATATATATATATATATATATATATACGTACAGGTACACATAGACAGAGGGCACAGGACCAGTTGAATAGGAAAGCAAGATACTTAAAAGGTAAAATTGAGAGGTGAGAGAGGAATATAATGAGAGATGAGGAGAAACAGAATGGGGTAAACTATCTCACATAGAAGTGGCAAGGGAAAGCTGTTACAATGGAGGGGAAGAATAGGAAGGCAAAAGGGAATGGGTCAACCTTATTCTCATTGAATTTGGCTTAGAGAGGGAATGACATACACACTAAATGGGGTATATTGCCCTACAGGAGAGTAGGGTGGAAAGGGATGAGACAGGGGATGATGGAGGGGAAGGCAGGTTGGGGGGGGAGGGAAGTTAGAAGCACACATTTTTGAAAAGGGGCAGCATCAAAGTAGAGTATAGAACAAGTGGGGGCTGGATTGGATGGAGGGAAATATAGAAAATCTTTTACAATATACCCACTATGGAAATGTTTTTCATAGCTACACATGTACAACCTATATTGCTTATCTTCCCAGCAAGGGTGGGTGATGAGGGAGTAAGGGAAAGAATCTGGAATCCAAAGTTTTAAAATCAAATACTTAAAAAATATAAATATATTATTTTTTACATGCAACTGAGAAATACGATATACTGGGTTGTAGAGATCCATCTTGCCCTACTGGAAATTCTGGGGGGTGGGGTGGATGGGGGAAGATATAGGAGAGAGCAGATTGGGGAGGAGGTATACAATGGGATCTCTCTTTTGGGGTGGTGGGTAAGGGAAAGACGGGGAGAAAATGTGTAATTCAAAATCTTGTGGAAATGAATAATGTAAACTAAAAATAAACATAAAATTTTATTTTAAGAAAAGTATAATACCTTGTAAGCACATTATATTTTGAAATTAATTTAATTTATTTGAATAGAATGAAACAGAACTGAATACAAAGCAATAATACTAAATATTGCTGAAAAGAGATATTCCATGCTTTTCTTTGGAAAAGAAAAATCCTTCAAATCATCAGTATCTCTAGAAATTTATTGAATGTGAAGCTTAGCTTGATGTCATTACCACAAGTCAAACCATAAGAAATGAATAGTATCTCTCCTACATTTATTACTGCTAAAATGAGCTTTGTAATGACTATACTGGCCTGAGTTGTTGTATAACAAGAAGTCAATCAGAAAGGCTTCTGAAGCCCCAAGTACTTGATATACCAGTGATTCTTTGCCAGCAAACTCTAGCTAACCCTAAATGCCTGTAGCTGCTAGAAAGCAAACAAGCTTAAGGGCAATCTTGAGCAGCAGCTGCAAACTCAGGACCTTACTTGAGACTTTCTAAACATCCTGGCTTATTTTTTCTACAGAAGTCTGCTCCCTTAACCCACCAGATCCCTGCCCCAAAGCTCATAGAAACTTTATTATCTCACCACTTCTCCACTCTCCTTTAAGCAGCTGAGAACTCTCCCTCTCTGCTCTCTTACAGGATCTTCTCTCACCTGCAAATCTTTTCTCAGACAATAAAGCTTTAAAATCTATGATCAGACTCTTTTCATTTCAGAGCCCTTTGTGGACCTGGGGAATCTTTCATTAACATGACCTAGAGACTATTATAAGATCCTTACTAAAAATATAGTGTTTTATGTTTCAGTTATTCCATTCTTAAACCAGCAAAATTTACTTCTTGTATTCCATTCCTCCCAGTCAACCTATTGTTACTGCTCAAGGTTAGCTAAATATTTAAGTAAATGAATCTCTTACTACTAAAGTGAAAAATTAAGCTATTATCAGAACCAGAGAAATGAGCAATCCGTAGAAATCAGAGACCATCTTTTCTAAATTCTCTGTATATTTACTAAGTGATTTCTCATTTACTAAGCTTTATTTAGGCTTTGTGAATTGATTCTGAGAGCACTCATCACCTTGGCATCTTTAGGAACATCTCTACCTTGGAACAGGTGTTATTCTAAGAGATACCATGATCAGTTTGGACAGTCAAGTGTTTACATACAATAGCAAGCTATTTTTATTATATTAAAATACTTAGCGTTCCCTCTAATTGTGGTCTGTTTTAAGATTGCTTTGGGCATTCTTGAATGCTCTTTTAACATGAGGAAGAATTTCAACCTTTCCTCTCTTTCTTCCTTCTTGTCGAATGTGTTACTATTTATGAAAATGTGTTGATAAAACAATTTCAGGAGATCAGATGGCTTCCCAATTTCCCTTCTGGAAATAAACCTTACACTAATGAGATTATAACAACATTGCACTCAGTGGGTGTGCAAAGAATGTTACTTGAATGAATGATTCAATATAACACAACTTAATATTTCAATCAAATTTTATTTCATGACTATAGTTTCCATTAAATCTATGATTTTTGGAAGGTAAGAGTGGAGAACATCAAGTGACCTAAGATGTGTGTCTAATGATCCAAGAATATTCAACCAGAATTTGGAAATCTTGGCATTCAATGATAATAGAGCAGTTTTTAAATATTTCTCTAATATTCCTTTGTTCTGATTCCTACTTTATTAAATCATTTTAATTCACTGCCAGACTCATCTTTGTAAGATAAGGGGCTGTTTTGTAAGATGAACACTTTGAAACCTCTGATTAAATAATGCTGTTCATTACCCAGTATTGTCTCAGGCTAAGAGAGTTCTATTTGAACAACAGCCCCAGACACCTTTTAATATAACTTAATTGTATCTCCATAGGTCTAATTCCAGTAATCAGCAGGTAGGTCATACAAGGAATACCAACAAAAGAACCAACCCCAGGCATCAAAATTATAAAACCTGCAAAGTCTCTCCTCCTTTCTTCTCATCTTTTTTCAACAATGCACATTATCCTTTCTCATCTTCCTTAGCCTAAAAATAATGATAAAAACTGATATTTACACAATCAATCAATAAACATTCATTAAATGTCTACTATGTGGCAGGCAGTGTACTAAGTGCTAGAGACACAAAAAGAGGCAAAAGACAGTCCCTGCCCTCAAAGAGTTTATAATCTAATGGGGGAGATAACATCCAAAAAAAAAAAAAACCTATATACAGGATAAACAGGAAATATTTACCAAAAGAAAACACTAGAATTAAGAGGAGATGGAGAAGGCTAACTACAAAAGATGGGATATTAGTTGGGACTTAAAGAAGCAAGGGAAGTCAATAGTCAGAGCTGAGGAGGGAAAGCATTCCAAGCATGGAAGACAGCCAGAAAAAAAGTGCCCAGAGTGCTTCAGTCATGGAACAGCCAGGAAGCCAGGGTCACTGGAGAGAAAAGTATGTGGGAAGACTGGAGGAGTAAAAGGGGGCTAGGCTGTGAAGGGCTTTGAATCCCCACAGAGTATTTTGTATTAGGTCCTGGAGAACATGGGGAGTCGCTGGAGTTTATCTAAGCAGGAAAGGGTAACATGATGGGATCCATGCTTTAGGAAAATCATTTTAGTGTCTGAATGGAAGATGGATTGGAGTGGTTAGAGACCTGAGGCAGGCAGACCCATCAGCAGACTATTGGGGGGTTAGCGAGGGGAATAGGATAAGAGACAGTGAAGAGTCAAGGATAACTTTAAGCACTCTCTTCAATAACTATTCAATAACAATATTCAATAATATCCAATAACTATTCACTGGTGTTTTCTTTATTTATATATAATTATCCCTTCTGCATCATGGGAGTTAGGGGAACTGCACAACCCTTCCCCCTCCCACCCATCTCCAGCAATCTGGAAAATCCAAGTAAAAATTTTGGCCCTATTAATTTTTTTTTTATTTTTGTGGGATATTAGAGTACCGTATTGTAAAATTTGGGTTAAGTATTTGGTCATAGAATTGAATTTTGAATATTGGGGCTAGGGGCAGGTCTACTAGGACTCCATTATTCCCCCCTCAGAGATCTGGGACCCAAATTAATTTGGAGAAAGAGATAGGGGTCTCTGCTTCTGTAGCTTCTTCAGGCTGGCAAAAAGCATAGAACTGCCCCTGCCTTAGCAGGTCCCAGAGGGGTAGGAGAGGGTGGAAGGGAACTGCGCATGAGCTGCATTCAAAGGATAGACTGGGTGCTCTGGTTTCTGTTGGCATTTTTCCTGTAGGGTCTAGGTATAGAGACAAGTCTCAGAATTTAATAGATTCACAAAGCTGGAAAAGAATTAAGAAATCGCTATGTCTGTTCACCTAACTCCAAGCATAACCAAATAAATTATATCTGTATGACAAGAACTTCATCATAGGTCTCCAGTTTTTAATTTTTTTATTAAAGTCATTTTTCTAATTTTTAAATTGGGAAAAGTTATACAACCATACATCAGGGCTATGATAGTCAATATTACTATTTAAGTTTTGCTGTTGAAATAGTGAACCACTAAGAGCCCTTTCAAATGTGAGATTCTATGAACTCTATTGTTCATGTAAAGTGATTCTAATTTTTTTTTCTTTTTAAGTGTCTAAGACTCCTTATGCCTTCAAGGTTTCTATAGTATCATTAGCATTTGCAAACAAGTAATTTTTCATTCACTTGCTAAACCTAAATCAATTTATATTTAATCACAAAGTGTCACAAAATAAACCAGATTCTCTCTCTCCTTTGCAGAAAAAATCTATATTAGAAAAGCTCAGTTTAAACACAAAAACAACTAAAGTATTATAGTGTTTTTTAGATTATGGTTGAATAATGCCCCCTTGAGTTCTTTTAAAGAAATCTCTAAAAATAATTCAGTCACATACCTAAAATAACTTGCTTAGTACTAGAAAAAATATTACTCAATTCCTAAAGCTATCAGCACAAACCCAAAAAGATTAATCTGTCAAAGATAAGAAAAATTTTATAATAGTAGATTTAGCTTGTCCAGCTGATACTGTCACCTATTGGGGGATATCTAGTTATCTGATTTATTAATATTACAGCAAAAAAAGTAAAGTTGTATGTTAGTGCCAGGAAGATGTCTAATTCTTGACAGAAATGTCTATTTGAAGGGTCATGCTTGTGAGAAACTTAATCCTTTCCAATTTGTTTTCAATGCCTATTCACTAAAAAGAAGAAAATGAGTAAGGAATGGAGTGTTCTCCTTTTGGGAAAAAACTTTTAAGTATTTTTTTAAATCTTTATTATATACAGCCAAATTATGGACACAATTTTGCCTCCTCACTTTATCTTTGCTTTTCAATTAGGAAAACTGAAAAATGAAAGTCAAATTTCTCTTTACACTTTTCTACTAATAACTAAAGTGGCCATGCCCTTTAAACTAGCAATTTCATATTTCTCAAAGATGTCATTAAGAAGAAGAAAGTCTCCACATATGCCAAAATATTTATAGCAGCAGTTTTTGTCATAGCAAAGATTTGGAAACAAAGTGAATGAACATTATTGGAGAATGGCAAAACAAATTGTAATATATGAACTGCAATGGTATATTATTATGTTTTAAGAAATGATGAATGTGATGAATACTTGGAAAGATCTACATGGACTCATGCAAAATGAAGAAGAACCAAGAAAACAATACACACAATGAATACAAAAAATGTAAGTGAAAAGACCAAGCAATAAAAATTTTGCAAAGAGAGAGAAGGATAAACATGAAAAAAATGGATGGGAGACAAATACACAGTAATCATAACTATGAAATGAATTCAACCATAAAACAGAAGCAGAAGGCAGAATGGATTGGAAACCAGAATCCAACAATATGCTGTTTACAAGAGACACACTTGAAACAGAAAGGCACACACAGAGTTAAAATAAAGGGCTGGAGAAGAATCTATTATGCCTCAGCTGAAGTAAAAAAAAAGGCAGGTTTATGATCTCAGACAAAGCAAAAGCAAAAATAAACCTAATTAAAAGAGATAATCAGAAGAAATTACATTTTCTTAAAAGATACCATTAACAATGAAGTAATATTAAAAAATTTACAGCCAAGTTTCTCTGATAAAGACCTAATTTCTCAAATAAATAGAAAATTGAGGAAAATTCATAAAAAAACAAACAAAAAGCAACCATTTGCCAATTGATAAGTGGTCAAATGATATAAATGGACAGTTTTCAGAAGAAATTAAAGCTATCTATAGTCATATGCAAAATGCTTGAAATCAATATAGATCATAGAAATGCAAATTAAAAGAACTCTAAAGTACCTTCACATGCCTATCAGATTGACTAACATAATAGAAAAGGAAAATGACAAATGGGACACTAACACTATTGGTAGAGTTGTGAATTGATCCAACTGTTCTGAAGAATAATTTGAAACTGTCCAAAGGGTCATAAAACTCTACATACTTTTTGACCCAGTAATACCACTACTAGATCTCTATCAAAAAGAGATAAAGGGGGGCGCGGCTAGGTGGCACAGTGAGTAGAGTGCCGGCCCCGGAGCCAGAAGGACCTGAGTTCGGTTCCGGCCTCAGCCACTTAACACACACAAACAAAAAAAACCTAGCCGTGTAACCTTGGGCAAGTTACTTAACCCCAATTGCCCTCCAAAAAGAAAAAAAAAAAAAAGAGAGAGAGAGAGAGATAAAGGGAAAAGGAAAAGGACCTACATGTATGAAAATACTTATATCAGGTTTTTGGTGGCAAAGAATTAGAAATTGCGGGAATGTTTATCAGTTGGAGAATGGCTAAGTCATGGTATATATGATTGTGATGAGATAATATTGTGCTATAAGAAATAAGGGGAATGGTTTCAGAAAAACCTGGGGAGACCTATCTGAACTGATGCAAAGGAAAATGAGCAGAACCAGATCATTGTACACAATAATATCAATATTGTGATGACAATCAACTGTGAAAGACTTAAATATTTTAATCAAGACAATTACAAAGGACTCCTGATGAAAAATGCTATCTACCTCCAAAGAAAAAACTGATGAACTTTCAAGTGTAAATTGAAGTAAAACTCTCTCACTTTTATTTTTTTTTTTTTTTGGTGACATGGAAAATGTTTTACATGATTCCACATGTATAACTGATATCATATTACTTGACTTCTCAGTGGGTAGGGGAAGACCTAGAGGAAAGGAAAAAATTTGCAACTCAATTTTTTTCAAAAAAGGTATGTTTAAAATAAATAACAGGGGCAACTAGGTGGTGCAGTGAATACAGCACCAGCCCTAGAGTCAGGAGGACCTGAGTTCAAATTCAGCCTCAGACACTTTACACTTCCTAGCTGTGTGACCTTGGGCGAGTCACTTAACCACAACTGCCCTGCCTTCCCCCCTCCAAAAAAAACAAAATAAAATAAATAACAAATTTTAATGTTGCAAAATTATAAAGAATAAGTAAGTCCAAAACGGAGAGATATTTTAAAAAATCACCCCTACCTCAGTCCTTTTCAGTAATGAGAGGTCCATAAGTATTAAAATTATACAAATTTTTAGAATTCTTCTATATATTGATCAGTTATACTGATTATTTTTCCTATTCTTTTTCATTTTTCTCTTTTAAAATGTTATTTGCTATATGTGCCAGCTCTCTGGGAGAGGATGTGGAGAGATCCTGGGAGAAAAGATGGTGATCTATACCAGTAAGAACTAATTTTAAAGAAATGAAGGTGTTAAAATGGATGATCTCTAAGGTTCCATCCAGCTCTGATATTATGTTTGTGTATATAAAATTGAGGAGAAATGGACAAATGTAAAATCAGAGAAAATATTTTAAGAGGATATTACATTTTCAAGTATATTGCATAAAATTAGTTAAGTACTTTCCTCATGCAAAGCAGACAGGGGAGTCATATAGGCTCATGGATATAGAGGCAAAAGAGTCATTAGAGGCCATCTATTCCAACTCCCTCATTTGTTTTAACAAGTTTTCATTGCTAGTTTTTTCTGGAGTGATTTTTTTTTTGCATCACCACTTTCCCCCAATGAATTTTCCCCTTCCCTTGCCAGAGATAAAGCATATAACAAATATTATTTTTAAAGACAAAAAGATAGAAAAGGGAAATAAAAAAGGAGGAAATGAGTATGACTGACCAATTCATTGAAAAAGTCTAAAATTTTGTGCAAAGTACATGCTTTGAGGACTTTCTTCCACTGCAGAGGGTTACAGTTAGAAGTTCTGCTTTTATTTCTTCTTTTGAGCCAAACTTGTTATAACTCAAAATTCTTCAATATTCACTTTTAACTGGTATGTGTGTGGTTATTCTTTCTGCCTACATATTTGTAGTCATTGTATGAATTAATTTTGTGACTGCTTATTTCACTCTTAATCAGTCAATGTAGTTCTTTCTCTTATTTGTGGTGATTTGGCACATTATTTCATATGATTGTCAAAAGTTGGCAACTATTCTTTTGAAAATTGATTTCCATAGCTTTTGGCAGTTATCTATTGGAGAATAGATCATGGTGTTACTAAATGTATATAGATAGATATACACACATACATACATATATACATATTACATATACATATGTGTAGGAATGTATATCTATTATATAGTTAATTGTTTGTATATCTTAGATGCAAACCCTTATCAGAAAAATTTGATATGAAGATTTTTTTACAATCAAACTGTTTCACTTATGCTATATGCATTAGTTTTGTCTTTGCTTAAACTTTTTAGTCTTATTTAATCGAAGCTATCTTTTTTGTCTTTTGTAATTGTCTCTATTCATTGTTAGATTAGCCTTCCCAGAGTAGTGAAAAATATAATCTGCTTCCCTTCTAATTTTTGTAGTATGATTTTTAATATTAAGGTCACATATCTATTTATGATGTATTGTGCAGTATCCACAAGGTATTGTTCTGAGCTTAATTTCTGCCAGACTGCGTTCCAATTTTCTTACCAATTTTGGTCAAATTTGAATTCTTTCCTAATTTATGTTTCAAGTTTAGTATTATTTCCAGTATCAAACACTGGATTGAGTTTCATTGTTTCTAGTTTTCCTTTATCTATACTATTGCTTTTATATATCTATTTTTAAACAAAACCAGATAGTTTTGATGACTTGTTGCTTTATGATATAATTTGAACTTTAGAAGTGCTATTCCTCCTTTGTCCATGCTCTTTTTATTATTTTCCTTGATATTTTAAATCTTTTGAAAAGGAATTTTATTGAGTTCTTTAAAAGATTCCTTTGATAATTTGATTGGCATAGCACTAAAAACACATAGTAACTTTGGAAGTACAGACAATCCACATTATTCAATAATTATGTGTTTTTGCAAATTTGCCTACTCACTAAAATTTATTTGTAACTCTAAAATCAATTTTCAGGCACTTTTAAAGTCACTCAAGGACATGCATAGATCAACAAAAAATTTGAATCACCCAATATGCATGTTCCCAACTGAGTTCAAAAAGGCAACACTCTGCATTGTTGTTTCAGTTCTCATACTATAAACAACTGTCCTTTTTATAATCTATTAAGTGCCACTTTTCACATTTTTGTGCTCTTTTGTTAATTTCACGGTTTAAAATGGTCCCCAACTATAGTGTTAAAGTATTTTCTTGTATTCCTAAGCAGAAGACTGTGCTTTGCCTTAGGGGAAAAAATGTATATGTTAGTTAAGCTTAGTTCAGACTTGAGTTATAGAACTATTGAGCATGAGTTCAATGAATCAACAATATAGCATATCCAGTAAAAGGAAGAGAAAATTCAAAGATCCATATGTGAAGCCACTCTGAAAAATATTAAAGCAAATGTGATCAGAAGCTAGCAGGAACCTAACTCTGGTTATGGTTTAATACATGCAATTGCTTGTGGCCACTTTATTAAACCTTAATTACCTTGAATAATGAGAATTGCTGTAGTATCATTTGTATCATATTGGTGCTGCCCATCCATGACCTCTGAATATTCCTCCAGCTACTTACAGTGTTCTTTATTTCTTTACGTACCACATTGTAATTGAATTTGAATTGTAATTGAAAATAAGTATTTTGTGTGCTCTTACAGATTGCTTCTCAGATATTTTATGTCTTTTAAAATTACTTGGCATGAGGTTTCCATTTCTATTTTTTGTTCTTGGATTTTATTATTATTGTATAGAAATACCATTGATTTTTGAGACTTTACTTTGTATCCTGAAACTTTGCTGAAGCTGTTGTCTCAATTAATAATTTTTGCTGATTCTCTTTGATTTTCAAAGTATATCATCATAGTTTCTGCAAATAGGGATAATTTTATCCCCTCTCTATCTTTACACTTTTAATTTTCTTCTCTTATCTTAGATATTGCAACAATTTCCAGACCTATATCAAATAAAAATGGCAAAAATGTACATCTTTGCTTTACTTTTGTATTTATTAGGAAAGGTTCCATTATATTCCTATTACATATCATGATTGGGTTTTTTTTAGGGTAATGTTTGTGTGTGTGTGTGTGTGTGAGAGAGAGAGAGAGAGAAAGAGAGAGAGAGAGAGAGAGAGAGAGAGAGAGAGAGAGAGAGAGAGAGATTTTTTAAATCCTTCTATACTTATACTTTGCAGACTTTTAGTACAAGTGATTCATTTCAATTCCAGTGAAGAAGATGCCCCTCCCAGGTTAAATTGTTCACTTCAGATCAGCCTTAGATATCCAATACCTTCCCACCTCCCTCAGCCTCTCTTCTCTGATTAGAGGGTGGAAGGGTAAAATATTAAACTCTACCCAAAACTTTCTTTTATAAAAGACCTTTGCTTATTCTACTTCCATTCTGCATTTCTGCCTGGTTTTAACTCCATGGAATATCTTGCCACCACCAATAGCTATCCCCTACTGTCCCCCATCCCTCTCTTTCCAGCTTCCTTTTCTGTGTTGTCATCACCCATTAGATTGTAAACTCCTTGAGAGTAAGGGCTGTCTTTTTTTTTTCTTATTTGTATGCCCAACATTTAACATCTTCCTGGCATATAGTGGATACTTAATAAACATTTATCGCATTACACTGAACTGTCTAAGGTTTTTCTCACATCTATTGAAATAATAATGGGGTTTTGATTTTTTTATTTTAATATGATTAATTATATGGATTGTTTTCTTTATGTTAAATCATTCTTGCATCCTTTGACAAAAATCCAATTTGGTCATAATGAATGATTTTTTGGATGACTTTCTGTAATCTGACAAAATTTTATTTTAAAATTTTAATTGATATGCATTAATGATTTTAATCTATAATTCTCCTTCTTTGCTTTATCCTCCCTCTGTTAGGTATTAGGAATATCTTTGTCTCACTAAAGAAATCTGGTAGCATGATTTCTTTTCCATTTTATTTTTTTGAGGATAATTTATTTAGTATGACCATCAACTTTTTATCTAAATGTTTTATAGAATCTTCCTGTGAATCCATCAGGGCGGGATGTTGTTTTCTTTGTTTCTGTTTTTTTTTTTGGGGGGGGGGGTGGGGAGGAGTCCCTCTAAAGAACTTTATTGCTTTTTCAGAAACTGGATTGAGATCTCTATTTGGTTTTCTGTCCATTTAAGTAGTCTACATTTTTGAAGTGATTCCTGTTTCTTTTTAGTTTTCAGTTTTATTAGCATATTAGTCACAATATTTATGACGGAATTAAAGCTTCACAGATACCTACTTGGCGTTCCCTCTTCTAAACAATTTATATGTTATTGCCTTATAGATCTTGACCCAGTTCCTCTTTTCTGTTGCGCTTCATTTTTAAGTCTGTCATTGAGAGAAGTAAAGGGTACACAATTACCCTATCGCAAGAAATTCCCTGTCTCCCTGATTGTGCAATTAATTATTAGCTTTGTCTTTGCTGTAATAATTTTTCCCATTTGCCTTGAAAATTTTTTGTTGCTTTTTTTTGGAGGGGGAAGGCAGGGCAATTGGGGTTAAGTGACTTGCCCAAGTTCACACGGCTAGTAAGTGTTAAGTGTCTGAGGTCAGATTTGAACTCAGGTCCTCCTGACTCCAGGGCCGGTGCTCTATTCACTGCACCACCTAGCTGCCCCATGCCTTGAAATTTTCTACGTGAGTCCATACTCTTCTATTTTTCTGAGCAAAGGTTCCCTCAAGGAACTTTGATTCTTTTTCTCTTGAGGCAGAATGAATAACCTCTTAGTGCCAAATCTCTGTAGATTATGCCCATTATAAAGAGCATTTGTCAGTGGTGCCTCCTGCCACCACTGAAATGAGATTTCTACATTTACTTCCATACTTTTCAGTTCCTCCTTAATGTTTCTTCACCAATTCTCATCCAATCACTCTTCTTTCTAAAGGATTATAGGTATTATTTTCCCTTCATTGTCAACTTTGACTTAGTCATTATGTCACATATTAATTACTTATGTGACATCTAATATGTAATGTATGTCACATATTTACATCTGTCTTTTTATTCCCCTACCTCTTTTATGCATCCTTGCATTCTGTAATTTAGCACCATAAAAACATATATTCACCTGTAAGCAGGATGCTGTGAAGTTTGGTCCATTATATTTCAGGCCTATTTCTCTACCATCATTTCTTTTGACTTCTGCTTTTGCCTTTGTCACTATGTGTCTTTTTAGAAAGAAATGTCTTAATTTTGTTTTGATGGTACTTGGTTATTAAATTTATCTTTCTTTTTTCTGATATATGGGATATTTGTAAAGTAAGTTTTTGAAAAGTATGGGGTTTTTTTCAGGCCCAGTTTTCTCTCTAAGAATGCTTTGAATATCTATTTATTATTGAACATTCTTTTTTTTATAAGTAGTTAGGCTCAGGTTTTCAGGGTAGGTTGTACAGGATTGCATCTTGAGCTATTTTTGCTTTTTGGAACAGGTCATTTAATTTCCCCTTATGTCTTGTGTTATTATAGTGAGATGTGATCATTTGCAGAATGTCTTGCTCATCACTGGAATTGTTGAATTTAAAGACTATATATTTTGAAGTTTATAGTATAAGTTGGCATTTTTTTTCTCCCTGTAAGCAATTGTGGATTCTTCTGACTTGTAATTGTTTTCATTGTCCACATGTTCTGGGCAGTTTTCTTGTATTATTTTTTGTACTATGTTCAAGTTTTTGGACATGTGTTCTTCCAGGAGACATAATACTTAAACTATCTCTATGTTGGGGTGGCTAGGTGGTGCAGTAAGAGCGCCAACCTTGGAGTTGGGATGACCCGGGATCGAATCCGGCCTCAGAAAATGAGCACCCACTCATAAATAATGACTAGCCGTGTAACCTTGAGCAAGTTACTTAAACCCAATTGCTTTAAATAAATAAATAACTATCTCTATGCATCCTGTCTTTGAAATCGATATATTTGTTCATATAGAGATTGAGTTTTAATATTGTTACATTTTGCTTCTCTTCTTCCAGATTTTTCCTTTATTTCTGCATATTTGCTTTCTTAATAAGTTATTCTCTCTTTTGTTTCTTTGGTGAGACTTTCTACCATGATATCAAGAGTTCAAGAATTCTGTTCTATCAGTTGTTTCAGCTTACTCATTTTATAGATGAGAAAAACTGAGGCCCAGGAACCTTAAGTGACTTACACAGAGTCACACAGTTAGAAATGATCAGAGCTTGAATATGAATCTAATTCTTCTGATTCCAAGTCCAACTCTTTATCCACTATACCATGATACTTCACTTTAAAGGTAGGAATCCCTATTTATCGTTAGCTCCTTTATATCAGCTCAGGAGATCCCGAAAAGTGCTAAGTATTTATTGTCACCTTTTAAAGAGAACCTGTATTTATTGAATTATTAAAAGAGTGAGTTTCACTAAAGAAGGTGCTAATGAGAAGAGGAACAGAGAGTAGATACATTATAAATGTAAGTGTATGCTAGAGGCCCTGGCACCAACTAACAAATAAAAAACGGAGACTTAGAGATATATGTGAAGTGAAGAAGGCTACAGACACTATTGTTAAATATTATGGCTCAAGAGACATCCAAGAGAAAAATTCATAAGAGTTTCTTTGCTTCTACAAGCATAAACAGGGTCTTAATTAAAACAAAAATGAGTTGACCACAAGGACTACAAGAGTAGTACCTGAAAGAAATAAAGCAAGAGATTTTTTTAAATTATATAACTAAAGGAAAAAAAATAAAGGAGAAAAAAAAGCTTTGAACAAAAAGTTGGAAAACTTATGTAATTTACCAGACTACATGAAGTAGAATAGGAGCAATTATTCAAAGATACATCAAGAAATGTTAGACCATAACCAAAAGGTTAAAAAATAGAAGAAAGAATAATTAAGGCTCTACTAGCAAAAACAACTCACCAGGAAAACATGTTAAGAGATAATTCAAAAATCACAGAATTCCCTGAATACCAGGACCAAAAAAAAAGGCTTAAATACCATAATTTAAGAAATCACAAATGAAAATTGCCCAGATTTATTAGAACCAAAGGGCAAAATAAAAATAGAATCTACTGATTACCTCTGGGAAAAAAATCAAAACTACCAGAAATGTCATAGCCAAATCCAGAGCATCCCAGTCAACAAAAAAAATACTGTTCATAGCCAGAAATAAAGAATTCAGGTACCAAGAAATTACACAAAGCTCAGGAAAACTGCTACAAATTAAAGAAAATATTAGAATGTGATATTAAAAAAAAACAAAAGACAGCTTACAACAGTGAATCACATATCTTGCAAAACTGAATATAGTCCTATCGGGAAAAATGTGTGTGTGTATATGTTTGTGGAATAGAGGGTTTTCAGTTATTCCTAATGAAAAGATTAGAGATGAATAAAAAGTTTTTGAATCAAGAGAAACCTAGAAAAATAAAAATATTTAATCATTTTGAAAGGGTAATGATAAAATGTCTACATTTTAAGAGGAAGAGAAAAGTTTTCTCTCAGACTCAATATATTCAAGGTTCAAATAGGTTGTTAAACAAGACAAACAAAAGGCTGGAGACAGTTTTGTCCTATTTATAGTCTTAAGAAAAGGGAAAGAGGAGGGAAATAAGTACATAAGGTGAAGATTAGGGAAGAAAGGGATGGAATTTATCATGTCTCATAATTACTTAATGTGAATAAGCATATTCATGCATGAAGGAATGAATAGGGAAAAAAAAGAATCACATGAATTTCACTCTTATCTGAACCAGACAAATGCAGACTGAACACACACATGCACAGAGAGACATCAATGCACAGACAGAGTTTGGTGATACATTAAAATCAAGAGGAAAATGGCAAAGACAGTGGAAAAAAGGTAAGAGAGATTAAGAAGCAAAAGAGAATCAGAAAGGCAATAGTCACAAGCAAAACAAACTTCAAAGCCAGAATCTTAAAGCAGGGATTAAAATGAAAGAAAAAAACTTAAAAATCTGTGATTAGGGTCTGGGTAAGGGAAAAAAGAAAAGGACAGTGGAGTGGAAGCCTTTAACTTCAGTTACAGATTGCTTTTATTCTACCATCCTTTTATTTGTAAAGAATAGGGCACAGACTTATTAATGCAGCTCTGGTCTATTCTTCTTTGCACATGAATATTATGTTGTGTGTGTGTTTGCTGTTTGCTGGTCTTTGCACAAGACACTAAATCTAATGACTCAATGCATTTTCACTGACTATCCTTTACCCCTAGAATTTTCACCCTCCTTACCTCAGCCTCCAAGGATTCCTGGTTTCCTTCAAGTCTCAGCTAAAATTTCCTGTAAGTACCCTTTCCCAATCCCTATTACTGCTAGCATCTTCCCTCTAGATTGTCTCCAATTTATTATATGCATATATATCTATATGTGT
Source organism: Gymnobelideus leadbeateri (assembly GCA_011680675.1). Lineage (NCBI taxonomy): Eukaryota > Metazoa > Chordata > Mammalia > Diprotodontia > Petauridae > Gymnobelideus > Gymnobelideus leadbeateri. The sequence goes on along the minus strand of WOXC01002984.1, from coordinate 170,678 downwards.
GTATATAAATGTACACATATGTGTGTGTATATATATATATACATATATCCTATTTTCACATGGTTGTGTACATGTTGTCTCTCCCATTAGACTGTGAACTCCTTGAGAGGAGAGAATTTTTTCTCCTTTCTTTATATCTCCCTCATTTAGCCTAGTACCTGACACAATGTAGGTACTTAATAAATGCTATTGATTTGATTTATCAAGTTCAGTTTGACAATAAAAAAATTTTAATTACGTAGGTAAGGAGTTGGTAGTGAAAAGAAAAGGTTTAGAACAATCTATATGGTGGGAAGGGCAGCGATTAGGAGTAAATAAGGCTCCAGTAGGAGGTTTAACAAGTATCAGTGATGATTCAGTTGAGGTTATATAACAACAAGTCACTTGTAAAGCAAGGTCAAGAACCCATGTCTCCTGAATACCTTGAAGTGGGAGCTAACACTTCCAAAGCTAACACTCTCACCTCTCACAATCTGGGCCTCGTAACCAAAACTTTCAAAACTAGGGCAAGACATCAATACACCACTGTATTGCCAATGCCATATGAGCAGCTGCTATGAATATGCAAATGTATTTTAAGGATGGAATCACCAGATATAATAAGCACTAAGACTAAAGACTAAGCCCATAGAACATTTATTTTGTACACTAATACCAGACAAGGTATCATTATGGAAATACAGGAAGCAAAGCTTAACAGGCCAACACAAGTATTTACATATATTATCAGCCCTGTAAGCACTGGCCATCTCAATTCACTTTCACAGCCTGGAGGCTCCTTGATAATAGCTACTTGAAAGGGGCTTAAGTCAAGCGTCCTTCTCAAGGGCAGATCTCTGCCCTTCAGTGAATCTGCTGCTGCCACTACCAGCCTCTTCAATACTCAAAGTTCCATACTTGTTTTCTTCTTCACACTCATTTTCTTCTCAACACTCTATATATAGTTCCTCTTGGCACCTGATTGGCTCAGCACAGAGAGACACAAGAGCCTATGCATGAAAAGGCATGAGAGTCCACATGTACAGCCCACATATGTAGTACCTGATTGGCTCAGCGAGGAAAGGCTTTAGAACCCGTGAGGGTAGACTCAGCCTGGGATGTCGAAAACATCCAAGACTGGTAGGGTATGGTCACAATGCCCTATTAATGGACGGAGAAGATCTTCATATTCCATTAACCCTACAACCACCAGGGTAGCTCCACACAGCAAAACAGTTCACATGTTAATGGAGGCTAGAGCAATTTACCTATTGATGAAGCATTGAATCAGATCAAGAGCTTTGAGTTTTATGAGGGAAACAAGGCATCATTGCAGTGCAACTGATTTATTTACCACTTCTGATGTCATAGGAAGGAAGATCCTAGAAAATGACCAGCAAAGCACCTACATTGTCCTCCCTACTCCAACCCCTCAACCCAACCATTTCAAGGGAAGTTACCAGGAGCAGATTTTTCCAATAACAGACATGAATATGAGGCAGATGTGCAAGGGCAGGGACAGGTTGCTTGTATTTTACGATTCACAGAGAAGTTTTAAAAAAAAGGTTTCGTTTGCTTTTATTCTTATCTCCATACCTGTTTCCTAAACTCAGACTTCTTGGCATGTTGTACTACTCTGAGCTATCAATGAACAGGGTGGATATTGAAATCAAGAAAGATGTAAACTGCTTCAAAGCACCATTTGAATGATATTGTCTACATGTGCTCTTTACTGTCTTCACCTGTTAGCAGCTTCCCCCTAAACCACCATAAATTTATTTTAATATATTATAAATATATATGTACAAATATATAATATAAATGCATAAAAGTATATAGACTATGAATGTTTTTATACATATATGAATTTGTATATTGGCATGTATCTTTTAATACAATTTAAGTTCCTTGAGAGACTATTTTTGGTATCTTTGCTTGAAAGTCCTCTATTTCATTAAATTTCCATATTCGCCTGAAGTATTACACACAGTTTTTCTGGGCAGGTGATTCTTGGTTTTAATCCTTACTCCTTTGACATCCAGAATATCATTTTCCAAGCCCTTTGATCCCTTAATGTAGAAGCTGCTAGATCTTATGTTATCCTGATTGTGTTTCCACAGTACTAAAATTATTGCTTCCTGACTGCTTGTAATATGTTCTCCCTGACCTGGGAACTCTGGAATTTGGCTACAATATTCCTAGGAGTTTTCTTTTTGGAATCTTTTTCAAGTGGCAATCAGTTGATTCTTTAAATTTCTATTTTCCCCTCTGGTTCTAGAATATCAGGGCAGTTTTCCTTAAGAATTTCTTGAGGGGCAGCTAGGTGGCGCAGTGAGTAGAGCGTTGGCTCTGGCGTCAGAAGGACCTGAGTTCGGATCCAACCTCAGACACTTAATGCACACACAAACAAAAACCTAGCCATGTGACCTTGGCCAAGTTACTTAATCCCAATTGCCCTCAGGAAAAAAAAAAGAATTTCTTGAAAGATGATGTCTAGGCTCTTTTTTTGATCATGGCTTTCAGGTGGTCCAATAATTTTTAAATTATCTCTCCTGGATCTATTTTCCAGGTCAGTGGTTTTTCTAATGAGATATTTTACATTGTCTTCTATTTTTTTTTCATTCTTTTGGATGTTTTTATAATATCTTGATTTCTACAAGTCATTAACTTCCATTTGCTCCATTCTAATTCTGAAGGAATTATTTTCTTCAGTGAGCTCTTGGACTTCCTTTTCCATCTGTCCAAATCTGCTTTTTAATGCATTCATTAAATTTTTGGACCTCTTTTGCCATTTCAGTTAGTCTATTTTTAAGGTGTTATTTTTGTCAGTATTTTGGGGGGATCTCCTTTAGCAAGCTATTGACTTGTTTTTCATTATTTTCTTGCAACACTCTCCTTTCTCTTCACAATTTTCCCTCTATTTCTCTTACTTGATTTTCAAAATCCTTTTTGAGCTCCTCCATGGCCTGCAACCAATTCACATATTTTTCTTGGAAGCTTTAGATCCAGGAGTTTTGACTTTGTTGTTCTCCTCTGTTTCTATGTTTTGATCCTCTTTGTCACCGAAGTAAGATTCTATAGTCTGATTTCTTTTCCTCTGTTCGCTCATTTTCCCAGTTAATTACATGACTTTTGAGCTTTGCCATAGTAGAACTCTGCTTACAGAGTGAAGAGTGCTATGTCCCAAATTTCTGGGGTTTTGTGCAGCTGTTGTCAGAGCTATTTCTTTGCACCTGCCTCAGAACTGTGAGGAGGACCACCTCTTCACAGCCACCACAAGATTTGCCACACTAGCACTCCTCCTGATCCCAGGACTGCCACCCAAGACTGTGAACCAGATCCAAACAGAGCAATGCAAGAGAATTTTGCCTCAGTGTCAGCAAAGAGATTCCTGCAATTGCCCTTTGGTCTGTCTCTTGGTCCCCTCACCATCTGTGGGTCTGCAGCTCTGGAAGCAGCAGCAGCAATGTTGCTGCCACTGCAGCTGCTAGAACCTCAGCCCCTCAGTGGCAGGGACCAGACTGCATTCCTCTCTCACCCAGATCCAACTGGGTTTCCCCACTGACCTTGTTTCTCTTTGGTGTTTATGGGTTGAGAAGTCTGGAAACTGCTACAGCTTGCAGCAGTTCAGTCCCCTGAGGTTTGCTCCAGCCTGGTCTGTGCTTTGGACTGTGCTGGTGCAGCCCATGTGGGACTGCACTCCCACTCCCAGCCTGGTATGATAGACCCTTCCTTTTGGCCCACCAGGCTCTCCTTAGCTGAGATGTATTTCACTCTGTCACTTCAGTGAGTTCCACAGCTCCAAAATGTGTTTAGAGTCATTTTCCACAGGTATTTGGAGGTGATTGGGGGATGAGCTCAAGCAAGTTCCTGCTTTCACTCCATCATCTTGACTCCACCATTTAATATACTTTTTTAATACATGTAATGGTCGGGGGGAGATGCAGTTAGGATGAATGCCTGAATCAGATAAATGACACACACAAGAGATTTATGCTGGGGGTGATAGGTTTTTTTATTCTTTTCAAAATAATGTTATTGATTTTCTTTATTGCTTTTACATCACCACTATTTCTCAATAACACCCATATAGAACTCTCCCTTGTAACAACATAAATGAAGATAGTTAAGTAAAGTAGACTAGCTGAGGCCAGAATCTAACAATACATGTAAAATCCACTTAGCCCACCACCTCCACACTGAGAGGAGGAAGGAGTGTTTCATCATCATTATTCTGGAACCAAGTCTCATTCCGTCTAAATTGAATTGCAAGGTGTTTCAATGTAGTCTTCATTATTTTAATCATTGAGAATGTTTTCTTGTTTCTGCTTTCTTCATGCTGTGTCAATTCATATGAGTTACCCCTTGTTTCTCTGGTGTCTTTTTATTCATTCTTCCTTATGGTGTAATTACAATCAGAGACCTTAGTTTGTTCAGTCATCTCACAAACAAGCGCCCATCTCACTTCCAGCTTTTTTGCTACCACAAAAATTGCTGCTATAGATACTTGAGGATATATGGGAACTTTTCTTCTTTTTTTTTTCCTGCTGAACTTCCATGAGGTAAACCCAGTAGAGAAAACACTAAGTCAAAGAGTACAGATGAACATCATTTTCCATACTGTTCTCAAGAGTGGTTGGATCAATTCACAGAGTCTCTCCAATAAGATGCACAAAATGTTAAAAGACCTAACAAGAACTATCCATACAGTGAGTAGATTCTTTATAGATGCTTCTTGGGAAAATATAAACAAAATGATATAAAATGAAAAGGTTTGGATAAGTAGCAAGTAGATAATGGGTAGACAGTAAGAGAGAATCCTATGGATTAGATGACAAATTTCTTGAAGGGAGATTCTATTTTGCTTCTTTTTCTTTAAACCCATGTGGCTAGCATAAATTACTTGTACTTACCTACACCAGTGGATTTGAGGTATTCTGGACAATTGGGGTATGGAAAAGAGGCACAGTAAATACATGGATAATTATAATACTAGGTAAGGAGTGAAGTACACAGAAAGGGAACAAAGTGAACAGGGAAAATTATAGAAGGCAGAGTACTAAGGGCTCATTGGATAAGAGAAGGCTTCACAGAGAAGGTGGTAATTGAACTGAGTCATTTAATAAGATAAGGATTCTGAAAAGTGAAAATGAGGACAGAATTCATTCTAGGCTTTGAAACTGGTTTGTTCAGATAGATAGGGATGGATAATAGAATGCTGAGTTTGGAGGATACCAAATAGATGGATTTTGCCAGAAGGGAGCAAGATTGTAAATAAGATTAGAGACAGATTTGGAGGGTCTAATATCCCAGAACAAGCACTGTGTGTTTTATCTAAGAAGCAGTATGGAGCCACCCATGTTTTTTTTAAAGTCACCTGTGCTACAGAAAGATTATTTTGGAAACTATGCAGAAGATAAAGGAAGGAAATACAGGATTCAGAGGTCCCAGTCATGTGGCTATTGCAATAGCCTAGGCTTGAGGTTAGGATTGGCTTTACAATGGTGGTAGTCTTGTGAGTGGACAAAAAAGAATATGTATGAGTGTTGTGGAGGAAGATTCAACAGAGTTTGGCAAAAAGTGGTTAGAGATGAGGAAAGAGTCAAGATTACAAACTTTAAGTAAGTGGGAGGAATCTAGGAATCAGAGTATAATCCTTAACATTTAGGATTTCACTCTGATTTTGTAATAAGTATATGTGTGTATATGTATGTATGTATGTATGTATATATGTGTGTATATATATATGTAATAAGTATACAGTGAGTAGATTATGTATATATATATCACATAATTATGGAAATAGCTTGATTTGTGGTCATAATAATCAGATGCTTTCAATAAGCACCTATGATGACCTTCACCAAATGATTCTTTATAGTAGGTAAGATGGTCACATATGTTTATCATGAACTATTTGCTAAACACTTCACTTGTTAAATACCTTAATGTATGACATCATTTAATGTATTAGTATGGTAATACTAATTAATACCTCGTCCATTTATTATGTCAGCCAAAAGCTGATTGGTCAAATTGCCATTATAAATAAAATTCAGTGAATATATGCTACCAGTCCCAATTGCAACAGAATGATCTAAAGTTGTACTAGAGAACAGGTCTAAGTTCAAGCAAAGGAGGCTTGAGCTTCCACCTTCCTGGAACCCAAAGAGTTCTGACTCACCATAGATCAAAGCAGATATGGTCTAGGCTAATAATCACTGCCCATCACAACTAAATCTGTCTATCCTGATAGAACTCCTCATACATCATCTATGGACTTCTGATCTACATTTGTTGTTTTTTTTCTGGAAGTGGTAAGATTGTTTGGGATACTCTGAATGAGATGTTGAACTGGGTATTTCCTATTGTATATCTCAGGGAAATTAAGTATTAGGTGATTAACAAAGTATGGTATAAAAATCAGAGTAAGAGTTTTCCCTCACTCAAGTAAACTAAGGAAAATAACCAAGAATGAATTTATTGGTTGGAATAATTAAAGTAAATTTATTAGCCAGGTCATTGAGTTTCTTGCCTTTCCTTAAAGAGAATACTCTTAGGGGTGGCTAGGTGGTACAGTGAATAGAGTACCAGCCCTGGAGTAAGGAGCACCTAAGTTCAAATCCAGCCTCTAACTCTTAACTAGCCATGTGACCTTAACCCTAATTGCCCTCCAAAAAGTGGAAAGGGAGAGAGAGAGACAGAGAGAGAGAGAGAGACAGAGAGAGAGAGAGAGAGAGAGAGAGAGAGAGAGAGAGAGAGAGAGAGAGAGAGAGAAACAATACTCTTTTTTACAAAGTACCTAGCAGGGTATTTGTACTCAACTAGTTAATAAAAGAATCCTAGGTAATCTCAACTAAGAAAGATTGGAGTGAGGGGAGGAATCACGTAAGTTTTTTTTTAACATGTTTTGTTCAAGGTACCCAGGGGACACATAGATGGGGATATGCAATAGAAAGTTGTTAATATAGAATTGGAGAAGAAGAGAGAAAGTAGGTCTGGTTATACAGAATTGAGAGTTCTCTTTATAAAGCTAATAATTGAACCTGAAGAAGTTGTTAATAAGATCAGCAAGATAGAGAAGTTAGAGAAGGAAAAGAAAGGGCCCAGGACGGTGCTTTAGAGAATACCCAAGCCTAAGGAGTAGGTTTAGCAGAATAGGCTGAAAGAATGAAATTATTATTTTGAACAGCAGTGAGATGCCACCTGAGATTAGACAACAAGAATTTGTAATGGCCTCTATGGGCAAAGTTTAATGATGTCCTTAAACAATATTCAGAAGCTCAGAAATAGTAACAGAAAAGGAATATGGCAGAGGTGACTTTGACAAAGGGTGAGCAGCATTGGTACCACCAATATCCTTCAGCTGTATCTGATGGCCTCTTTCAATCTTCATTCTTCCTGACCTTTCCAAAACTATCAAAGTTTTTGACCATCCCCTCATAAAATTCAATTGAACATTTTAAGACTCACCTTCCACACTAAGTGGTGGTGGCAATGGCAGCCTTCTTCCCTTCCCCCATTCCCCTCCAATCGGGCTGGAGAAGTGCAATGCCCTGAACCTGGGCCATCTCTACGATGCTCCCCAAGAAACAGGCTCCAGCTGGGGACAATAAAAAGGTGGAGCAGAAAAAGGAGAAAATCATTGAGGACAAAACTTTTGATTTGAAGAATAAGAAAAGGGCAAAGCAACAGAAGCCCATCAATGCTGTGATTGATCAAGTTAAATTTGGTCACAAAATCCATGACAAGCTGCACAAAATGAAGGTGATAAAAATTGAAGAAAGCAGCAAGAAGAAAGAACTTCAGGAGTTAGATGAACTATTCAAACCAGTAGTTGCTGGTCAGAAAAATAAGTAAAGGTGCAGATCCCAAATCCTCAATGTGCATTCTTCAAGCAAGGGCAATGTACTAAAGGAGATTAATGTAAATTTTCCCATGATTTTTCTCTGAAAAGAAAATGTGAAAATGAAGTATTTATATAGATGCAAGAGATGAAGAATTTGAAAAAGATACTATGGATAACTGTGATGAGGAAAAGCTGGAAGAAGTGGCAAAAGAGAAGCATGGTGAGGCAGAAAAAAAAAAACTCAAATAGTTTGCAAGCATTTTCTTGATGCTATTGAAAACAACACATATGGCTGGTTTGGGATTTGCCCTGGAGGTGTTGATAATTTTATGTATGTCATGCTCTTCCTCCTGGTTTTGAATTAGAAAAGAAAAAGAGGGGCGGCTGGGTGGCACAGTGCAGAGGGTGGAGCGCCGGCCGTGGAGTCAGGAGGACCTGGGTTCAGATCCAGCCTCAGACACTTGACGCACACACAAAATGCTAGCTGTGTGACCTTGGGCAAGTTACTTACCTCCAATTGCCCTCCAAAAAGCAAAAAGAAGAAGAAGAAGGAAGAAGAAGAAGAAGAAGAAGAAGAAGAAGAAGAAGAAGAAGAAGAAGAAGAAGAAGAAGAAGAAGAAGAAGAAGAAGAAGAAGGTAAGGTGTAGATTTCAGGGAAACCATAAACTTGGAAAGGATAAAAGAGAGAGAGAGAAACAAGGATAACAGGGTATTTGAAAGGGACAGAAGTTGAAGTAGAGGAAAAGTCTATGAGCCATATATTGAATTCATTGAGAGAGAGGATAATAACTTGGATATCCATAGGTGAGAATAACAGAGATTTAAACAGACTGAAGTGAACTTTAGAGTAGAAGTACTTGAGATCAAGTTGTTTGTGGGGAAGTAAATAGTGGTAATTACAAGTAATATCAGAATGCCCGATGGACTAACCAAGTTTAGGCTTGGCAGAAGTTTCTAGAGCTTCCCTCGAATAGCATTTGCTGTATTTAAGAAACACAAGGTCATCATCATACTATAATTATACATCATGATATATTCTTAGCAATGAAAATAATGAAAATATACAAAGTAAATTTCCTCTTTATCCATTTAATGATATAAACATTTCAAATACAGAAGCCTACAGTTATGTCCTAACTTAAGTGTGAATTATCTTACAAATGAATTTCTAATATCTTTTCAATTAGAGCAAAATAATTACATAATGTGACTGAATTCCTTAATGTTAAAATTTTCTAATAGTATCTTTTTACCAAGTTGTCAACTGTTTTTCTATTTAAATTAAACACATTTTCACTTTCCTTTCAGAAGACAGAGAGCAAGATTTTTCCAAATTTACAATTTCTCGACATAGACTCAAAATCCTAAATAATTAGAGAATGGTTGTCCTCCTCAGTCTGTAGCAACAAAGTCATGGTAACTAGCCTCCAGACTTCAGCTAAAATGTTCCTGGGTATTCAAGGTTTTTCTCTTTTCAGAGGTCAAATATTAAGGTGAACAAGTAAATATGCTGGGCCTGATAGTATTGACTGCTTCTGGCTAAAAAGTTGTGTTTTGTTTTGTTTTTAAATGATCCTTCTGGAGAGGAGGTCACCTTGATCAGCTTAGAGTTGAAAAGCTCATTAGAGAAATGAAAATACAAGGTTTAATCCAAAAGTCACATGCTGGAGAACACCCTTATCAGTGGTTTAGAATATAACAGGGATTATGAGTGGAAGTATAGGAAAGTAGAATAACAGAGTTTCCAGAAGAAATTACTTGTTGATGTGATTATGACTTTAGAAATGAAAGTAAAGGATAGAGATCAAAATATGCATATGGTAGAATAGTTGCTCATAAGGAGCCAGAAAGACCTGGGTTGAAATCCTACATCTGTTCACAGACTATGGGATCCTAAGAAAATCACTTAAACTTTCCATTCCTTTGGCAATACTCAAAAACTATAATTAACACTAAATAAGCATTTATTAAGCACTTATTATATGCCAGGCACTGGGATAAAAATAAATGTAAAAAATAGTCCCTGCTTTCAAATAGCTTGCATTTTAATGGAGAGAGCATAAAAATCACAACATACAAGTTAAATGCAGAGTAAATGGAGAGTATAAGTTGCAGGGGAGATGCTGACTTGTATTGATAGAAGATGTTCCTACTTATACAATTAAAACCACAGGTACAGTCTATTTCCCTATCCTGTTTTCACATATCATGATTTATATGTTTCTTGTTTTGTGAATATTTTGATCATTTCCTGATTTTTCTATTATGAATAAAGATGCTATGAATATTTCTATACAAAAAGGGACTTTTCTAACCATTTCAATATCACCTTTAGAGTTTAGTTTTAGTTTTAGTTCTTTAAGTTTAGTGATTTAAATCATTATATACTGTCATATTGCTTTCCAAAACTATTACAAAATTTAAAACTCTATTAGCAATATAATAAGATTTCTGTTTCTCCACAGTTCCACCAACACAGAAATGTATTTTTTTCAATTATTTTTACAAATTTTGTGGGTAAAAGTGAGTGTTTCAGGGATGTTTAGATATGATTATTAGATTCTTTGAGCCACTTTAAATGGTTATTTTGAGTTTATTTTCCTAAACCATCTTGTCTATGTTCCACACAGTGGCTATTTCAAACCTTCATGCTCCCCAAGCCCTCGATCCTACTCCTTAGTCACTCTCAATAAACAGATAGATAATGGAGGAGGGGGGGTGGATATTTTTTTTCATTTCAATAAATTTATTTATTTAATTTTTAGTTGTCAACATTCATTTCCACAAGATTTTCAGTTACAATTTTTTCTCCCCATCTTTCCCCTACTCCCTACCCCAAAATAGCAAGCCTACTGAATACCCCTTCCCCCAGCTTCTTCTCTCTTATATCCTCCCCCATCCCCCCTAATTTTCTAGTAGGGCAAGATGGATTTCTATACCCCAGTGCCTGTATATCTTATTCCCTAATTGCATGTAAAAAACAATTGTTTTAAACATTTGTTTTTAAAACTTTGAGTTCCAGATTTTTTTCCCTTCTTCTCTCCTCACTCACCCCCACTGGGAAGAGAAGAAATTCAATATAGGTTGTACATGTATAGTTACACAAATCATTTCCATAGGAGTTATATTGTGAAAAACTAACTATATTTCCCTCTATTCTATCCTGCCCCCACCCTTGCTCTATTTTCTCATTTCACCCTATCCCTTTTCAAAAATGTTTGCTTCTAACTACACCCTCCCCCAATCTGCCCTCCTTCTATCATACCTCCTCTTATCCCCTAGCCCCCTAAGTTCCTGTAGGGTAAGATACCCAATTGAGTGTGTATGTTATTCCCTCCTTAAGCCAAATTCAATTAGAATAAGGTTGTCCCATTCCCTTTCACATTCCTTCTCTTCCCCTCCATTGAAACAGAAGATTTCTACAAAGATGTGTCTTATCTTCCATACTAGATTCAAAATTCCTTAAGGGCAGAACTTGGTCTTGTTCAGGTTTGTGTCCTTCCTAATGCTTAGCACAATGCCTTCTACATCTCAGCTGTTCAAGACATTTGTTGAAATCAGTTCAGGAAAATAATAATATTTGTTTAGTCATTTTTCAGTCACATCCAACTCTTTGTGACTCCTTTTGGGGTTTTGTTAGAGATACTAAAATGGTTTCCCATTTCCATCTCCAACTCATTTTAGGCAAACAGGGCTAAGTGACTTGCCCAGGGTCACACAGCTAGTATAAGATGTGTGAGGCTGAATTTGAACTCATGAAGATCAATCAGTTTTCCTGACTCCAGACCGCTGCTCTATCCACTGCACCACCTAGTGGCCCCTAATAGTAATATCATAGGATATTTATGTAGTATTTTAAGGTTTACAAATGTTTAGCATGCATTATCTTAATTATTAAACACTTGCCAAACACTATATTCAAGGCTCTGTTCTCTGGCTAGTTGATGAACTAAGGAAAATAAATTCTATACACCTTAAAAAAGAAGTTAGAGACTGGGGGTGGGGGGCAAAGGGAGGAGGGAAGGGGGAGGATGAATAAATAGAGAGCCAAACTCAAAAAGATCTAAATTGGAGTCCTACCTATGACACATGCTGGCCATATGACCATAGATCTGTCACAACGTCCCTTGGTCTAACCAACTCTCTAAGACTGTAAGTTGCAGAGAGGGTGCTGACCTGAACCAGCTTGAGTTTCCTCCTCTAGAATTTCCCTGCACTAATGAAATCACAGCTCTAGTACTTTTTCCCCTTTAATTGAGAGACAAGTTTATCGTTGTTGTCATTGGGTTTGAGTTTATTTTTGCTCATCATTCAATTTGGACTTTTTTTATGTAGGCTTCCCAAATCCACCCTTATCCTTCGATCTTTCAACCTATGTAAATTGCTGCTATCTGCATATTGCCTTTTATTGTAGAACTCTACATCTTGTGACATGCTCTCTATCATGTTAGCAGCTGAAAGATATTATATCTATCCCTACTAGAGAATAGTCCCCTTATGCCAAGAGAAACTACAAATTCTCAGAATTCCTCTTTGAAGCTGTTGCTAGTTCACATGTCTGTATTATTTAGTCTAGTGATGTCCCCAGGCAGAAATTTATGAGGACAAGCACTGACTTGACAAGTGGAAGTTTCTGGACCTGAATGTGACCTTTCAAAATGTTGCACACTGTTTGACCACAGGCTTTCTCTGAGAGGAATGCTTTTAAGGAGCTTAGTGGTTCACCTTTGGTTTTAAATGGCAATGTTGCCTATTGTACATGGATTTAAACAGAACTATTAAACAGTTCTGTTTAATAGAAGCTGTGCAGTTACTTATGCTGAGTACCATGGTGCCTAAGGTTTTATCATTTCATTGTTCATAAGACAAACTGCTTCAGAAGTGTGAAGAAAAAGTCCCCAGGAAGTCTGGATTTTTCACAAAAGCAGAAGACCTTTTCTGTGAACAATATGAAAAAGCACCTAAGAAACTAATTATGAGCTTAATTTATTTTATTTGAGGCACTGATTTCTAGGTGTCACATTTTACAAGGAATATTGAAAAAGAAATGTCCAGGAAAAAATCAGAATGGTAAGGAAACTTGAAACCATTTTCATTGGAGGATTAGTTGAAAGAACTATTTTTTTTAAAGAAATTATATTCATTTCTAGGCACTACACTTTATTTTTTAAGTAAGTTGTACTGATATTCTTTGGCTTTTCCTATGACACTTCTTTCTGGAAAGACCTCCCTGTTCCTCACCCTCCTCCAAATAGACCCAACTTTTGTAACCAAACAAAAAAATTAAGCAAAAATACTTCATAGTGACTAAGCAATTAGTTTTATAAATTAGAGTCAGTTCCTTATATATCTTGGAAGCCATACCTGTTTTAAAGAAACTTATCTGTAACAACCAGTGTCCCTGTGCCATGTATTATGTAAAACATATGGCCTATGGATCCCACAACATTCTCAAGTATGGCCCAAGCCAGATTAAAACATAATTGGGGGGAGCCAAAATGGCAGAGTAGAAACAGTACATCCAAGGCACTCACCCCCCAGATCACCTCCAAACTATGTAAAAGGGGACTCTGAAGAACTTCTGGAGCCCCAGCACCTACAGAACGACACAGAGAATCTAACCTCCCACTGAGGGCAGCCCTGCAGGAAGGACCGGCGCAGGGCTCTGGGAGCCCGCAGAGCTCTGGGAGCCAGCAGCGCAGCACACAGAGCGGAGAGCCAAGCCCAGGTCGGTGTGAGCCTAGGTTTTAGCCCCAGGGCAGCTGGGCCAGCAGCCGGCTGGAGGGAGCCCAGAACACCAGCAGCTGTGGCGACTCCAGAATTATCAACTCAGATATGCCTAGGACAAAGTGAGAGGTTAGTGCCCTATGGACTTTGGGACCAATATTTGGGGAACGCGTCGGCTTCCTCCCCTGGGGGCTAGAAGCTGCTGAGGATACACTTGCCATTTTGTAGTTTTCAGTGGCAGCTCCAGCTCCTGCTCTGCGAACGGTAGGGAGATCTAGCGATCAGTCTTGGGGGATAATCACTCTTGCTTTAACCTACCTGGATCCGGATTGTGATCTGGGGGGGAGGTCTGTGGTGGGTATCCAGTTTGCCAGAAAGCTGTGAAGACCCCAACGTTAGGGATGAAAGCTCTCCTGTCTTGTGGCAGAGTCCTACTGTGGCAACAAGCCCAAAAGTCAAGTAATTAAGTGGCAACATGTCAAGGCAAAGGAAACAAAATAAACAGAAAAAGGCAATGTTAGACTCCTATTTTGGGGGCAAAGAGGATCGAAGCATAGAACAGGAGGAGGGCTGTGAGGTCAGAAATCCTCCTCCAAAAGCCCCAAAGGAAAATATGAGCGGGTTACAGGCCATAGAGGACCTTAGGAAGGACTTTAAAAATCAAATAAGAGAAGTGGAGGAAAAATTGGAAAGAGAAATGAGAAGGATGCAGGAAAAGTATGAAATGAGGGTCAACAGCCTGGCTGAGGAAAACAACACCTTAAAAAATGGACTAACTCAAATGGCAAAGGAGGCCCAAAAGGGCAATGAGGAGAAGAATGCCTTAAAAAGACGAATTTGCCAGATGGAAAAAGAATCTCAAAAGCTCACTGAGAAGATTCATTCCTTCACAGTTAGACTGGAGCAAATGGAAGCTAATGACTTTATGAGAAATCAAGATGCTGTTAAGCAGATCCAAACAAATGAAAGAATAGAAGGCAATGTGAAATATCTCATGGGAAAAACCACTGACCTAGAAAATAGATCCAGGAGAGACAATTTAAAAATTATTGGACTACCTGAAAGCCATGACCAAAAAAAGAACCTAGAAATCACCCTTCAAGAAATTCTTAAGGAAAATTGCCCTGATGTTTTAGATCCAGAGGGCAAAATAGAGGTTGAAAGAATCCACCAATCACCTCCTGAAAAAGATCCCATAAAGAAAACTCCCAGGAATATTATAGCCAGGTTCCAGAATCTCCAGATCAAGGAGAAAATACTACAAGCAGCCAGGAAGAAACATTTCAATATTGTAGAAACACAATCAGAATAGCCCAGGACCTGGCAGCTTCTACACTGAGGGATCGAAGAGCATGGAATATGATATTCCAGAAGGCAAAAGAGCTGGGACTGAACCCAAAGGTCACCTACCCAGCAAAACTGAGTATTTTGTTTCAGGGGAAAATATGGTCATTCAGTGGAATAGAGGACTTTCAAGCATTCTTGAGGAAAAAACCAGAGTTGAACAGAAAATTTGACATCCAGACACAAGAAGCAAGAGATGCCTGAGAAGGTAATCAGGGATAAGAAATCAAAAGGAACTTATCAAAGGTGACCTATTTACATTCCTACATGGAAAAACAATAACTATGACTAATGAAACCTTTCTCAGTATGAAAATAATGGAAGAAGTGTGTATGGTCATATGAATGCATATGTGAATGCGTGTATATATGTTTACAGTTATACATGGATAGAGGGCACAGGTTGAATTTGGTGGGAAGGGGTGAAGTTAAGAGGTGAGAGAGGAAAGTGGCAAGAAGAGATGGGGAGAGACAGGGTAGGGTAAACTATCTCATGTAGAAGAAGCAAGGGGAAGTGGTTGCAAGGGAGGGGGAGAATAGGAAGGCAAAAAGGCAAAACCACATTCTCATTGAATTTGGTTCAGGGAGAGAATGACATACATGCTAAATGGGATATCTCAACCTGCAGCAGAATAGGGGGAAGGGGGATGAGAGGAGGGATGATGGATGGGAGGGCATCCTTGGGGGGAGGGGAGGTTGGAAGTACCCACTATAGAAGAGGGACAGGATCAAGTAGGGAATGGACCAGGTGGGGGGTGGGATGTGTGGGAGGGAATTATAAGCAGCCTTGTACAATATATCTACTATGGTAATGTTTTGCATAGCTAGACATGTACAACATATACTGAATTACTATCTCCCCAGAGAGAATGGGTGACAAGGGAGGAAGGAAATGGATCTGAAATGCGAGGTCTTAAAATTAAATGTTTCAAATATATATAAATACTATTATTAATACTCTTTTGCTTGTAATGGGGAGATAAGACGTGCAGGCATTGGGGCACAGAGATTCAACTTCCTCTAATGGAAAAGTCGAAGGGTTATGGGAGAAGATATGGGAGAGAGCAGATTGGAGGAAGAGATATCTTGTGGCACTGCTATTCTGGGAGGGCGGGTAGGGGAAAAACGGGGGAAAAATTGTAACTCAAAATCTGGCGGAAATGAATGATGTAAAACAGAAGTTAATAAAGCATTTGTTTAATTAAAAAAACATAATTGGGAAATATTTAACAAAATTAATAAACAATATTACAAGGGGCAGCTAGGTGGTGCAGTGAGTAAAGCGCCGGCCCTGGAGTCAGAAGGACCTGAGTTTGGATCCGGCCTCAGACACTTAATGCACACACAAACAAAAACCTAGCTGTGTGACCTTGGGCAAGTTACTTAATCCCAATTGCCCTCCAAAAAGCAAAACAAAACAAAACAAAAAACAATATTACAGTTTAAAACTAAGTTAATGTGTGGCCTATGGGGATCCTTATTCGCAGATTAGTGGCTTGTGTTTCTATTTGACTTTGACATCACTGAGCTAAACCATAGAAAATAAAATATCTAAAGAAGCCAAAGGGGAAAAATATCTAGTTGCTTTTTTCTCCATCACCCGGATATATAAGTGGTTGATAGCCCCAGTCAAGAGTGGAGCCTCTTGGAAATAGAAAAGAGGAGGAGAAATAGCCCACCTGACCCCAGTAGGAACTGGGTTCCATTAAACAGAAGGTCCACTAGAATAGTCCAAGTGGCTCTGCATCAGGAGTGTGAAAAAGAATCCCACTGGAGTTCTAGATGCCAAGGTGGGAATTCAAGTCAGTAGGCATGCCTCTTCCCTCTCCCACCAGAGCTTTGCAGAGGTAGAAGAGGGGAAGTGAACCAGAAAAGGAGGAAGGAAACAGGTTTAGGTATAATAGTAACTACAGCAATGGGACATCCCAACAATAGGGAAAGTTATACCTCTGTATCCCTCACCTCACTAAAAGGACTTTTGACATATTGGGCTGTATACAGAAGCACACCTGGAATACGCCATGTGTATAATTATACCTGTTTTCTTTTTTTATTTTATGAAATAAAACGAACATTTCCATAACATAATATAAAAAAGATTGCATATGAAACTGCAAATCTATCGTGTACAACTTTCTAGCTCATTTAAATATATAACAAAGTTTTATAAATTTCTTTTTTTCTCTTTTTTTCTTCCCTTCTCCCCACCCCCTTAGCTTCAGAGACTTAAGCTAGCAACAGCAGGTGAAAGTTACAGAGGCAAATTTAGGCTCTGTAAAATTTCCTAACAATTAGAATTGTCCTCAAATAAAATGAACTACCTCCTAAAAGTATTTACTGTTATTGCAAGTTAGATGAGTATCTCGTTAAGGCCATTATAAGCATGACTAACATAGCAGGTAAGAGTTGTACTAGATAACCTCATGGAAGGTCTCTTCCAACTTTGAGATTCTAGGATTCTATTATTTTGTGGGTGAACAAAATTTTACAACTGTTAGCAAAACAAGAATATTACTTCTTTCCCATGCTTTCCCAATAACTTGTATATAATTTAAATTGGGAAAAACTGTCACCAGGAGGGTAATTTATTCATAAATTTGGAAACATTTCAAAATTACATTTCCAAGAGGCAGTACATTAGGTGCCTTGTCTACACTGGTGCTCCTCTGGCAACACAGGGCTATAGGCTACTTTTATTGCTATGCAAAATCATGATGCTAAATCAAACTACTCCTTTCTATCTGTTCTGCATGCAATGGCCATCTCATTAAAAAGACTAAGAACTCTCCTGTTAGCCAGGAGGAAAATTATTGCAGCCAGCAAGAAAGTTTTGGAACTCTTAAGAGTTCCAAATGAGAGAAAACTTATAAATAAGCAGATGTTTTCTCTAGTGATAAATTAATATCAAGGTTCATATCTCTTGAGGCCTTGTAAACTAGGCAAAATAGCCCTTAAAATAAATGAGCAACTAAAATGCAGTAAAAAGAAATGTTGGTCTAATCTCATTGGTCTGATAAATTATTATGAGATATGTAAAGCATACAGCACTAAAAAAACAAAACTCTAAATAATCAGAGGAGCAACCCATGAGAACTAGATAATCTGAATGCCTGTAATTGGATCCAGTGACTTTTGTTCTCCTTGGTTTGACCAATTACCTAGCAAGAGGTGGTACCAGGGAGTTCTTTCTGTGTAGGATATGGTAAAATGCCACTAGTTTATTGATTCACATAAGCACACATTCATCAAGCACCAACTGTATGATGAAACCATAATAGTTACCAGGGTATAAACAAGGATAAATAGTACATAGTTAATAGATTGGACATGATTCATGGAAATTTAAGAAATTTATTATTTCTTAGTGGTTACAAGAGGTATACACACAAAAAATACTGCAAATCAGAATGTAAAGTGCATGGAAAAAGTAAAAATTCCTTTGTGATTAGATTACTAAGGCTTTACTTCCCTCCAAGAGCATCATATAAAAATTCATGGAAGATGTAGCCTTTGGTTGGGCCTTGAAGGGTGAGTAGGATTATCAGGCAGAGATTGAAGGTGAAAGGAAGGAAGGAAGGAAGGGAAGAAGAGAAGAAAGAAATAGAGGGAGGGGGTGGCTAGGTGGCGCAGTGAGTAGAGCACCGCCCCTGGAGTCAGGAGGACCTGAATTCAAATCCAACCTCAGCCGCTTAACACAAAAAACCAGCCATGTGACCTTGGGCAAGTCATTTCACCCCTATTGCCCTACCTTCCCCTCTCAAAAAAAAAAAAAGAAAGAAAGAAAGAAATGAAATAGAGGGAGGGAAAGAGGGAAGGAGGAATGAAGGGAGGGAGGAAGGGAAGAAGGAAGGAAAGATTTATGTACTGCCTACTATGTGCTAAGCCCTTTCTACAAATATTGTTGTACCTTAATAAAAGCGAGACAGAAGATCCCCAAGGTTAAATTTAAAAGGTGGATTTTTTTATCACAGAATACCACGGGACTATCGGGGTACATGGTCACCCAAATCAGACAGCACTTTGGCACAGACAGTGTAGAGGTTTTATAGAGGTTCCATAGCCAGGTTAAGTAAGCTGAAATTACAGTGACACAAGCTGAAACTCCAATGATTGGTCAGTGTACACTTGAAACTACAGTTAGTGATTGGTCAGTATACATTTGAATTTCCTGCTGGTGTGAGACCCTAGGCTGGGACTCCCACCCACAGATTAATCAAGGATAAGCAAGGGGTAGGGGTTCTGCCTGTTTACAGATTAAGCAAGGTGGAGTTCTCTGTTTTACAAATCAATTAAGGAAAGGTTGGGATGCCTGTTTTACAAATCAAGGAAAGGGTGAGTGAATTTGTGTCTGACATTCTGGAAGGGCAAAGTGACAAATCAATGGGGGAAGGGCAGAGTGGAGCTGGGTCCAACAATATAAAAGCTCACATACATTTAGTTCTTAGTTCAAAGTGCTTTCCTTGCTCCCAACCTGTGGTAATCTATTTATCATCTCCATTTTACAAAATGACAAAACTGGAACTCAGATGTATAAAATGACTTGCCCAAAGTCACAGATAAGTAAAAGAGCCAGAAATTGAACTCCAGTCCTCTGCCTGGATCCAAATCTTATTCTTATCTATCATTCAGCACTTCATTGCTGAATCAAAAGCCTTACATTGCTGAGTTTCCTCATGATGCTGCTCAGCATTTTAATCCACTAACAGAACCTCACACTCTTCAAGGATTTTAAATGCTATCACGCCACCAACTCCCCTAATCTACTTCATTTCTTTTACTGTGTCCTTCTAACTAGAAAAATAAAGGGCAGCAGGGTTCTAACATAGGGTGCCACAAGAGCAAAAGGAGAGAGCCCGGAATATGCTACAGAAATGGTTGTGTGGATGAGAGGGGTTGGGCATAAATCTAGAAAAGTAGTTTGAAAGCAGATTACAGAATGCCTTGAGTGGTAAGAAACCTGTATTGTTTTGTTTTGTTTTGTTTTTTGCATTTTGGAGGGCAGTTGGGGTTAAGTAACTTGCCCAAGGTCACACGGCTAGGTTTTTGTTTGTGTGTGCATTAAGTATCTGAGGCCGGATCCGAACTCAGGTCCTTCTGACTCCAGGGCCAGTGCTCTACTCACTGCGCCACCTGGCCGCCCCTGTTTTGTTTTTTAATTAGTCAATGAGAAGATATGGAAGAGCTGGAGGGGGTGAGAGGGAAGTCAGAGGACTTGAGTATAAATTCTGTCTCTGTCTTTTATCCCTGATCTGTGACTTCGATTAAAGCACTGTCCTTTTATGGCCACATTCTCCTCTATAAAATGAAGAGACTGGACTAGGGGCGGAGCCAAGATGGCGGAGTAGAAACAGCATTTACAATGTGCTCTGCCCCACACAAATTTCAAATAATGTGAAAGGGGACTCCAAACAACTTCTGGAGCCACAGCACCCACAGAACGGCACAGAGAAGCCAACCTCCTGCAGAGGACAGCCCAGCATCCCTGCAGGGAGCGGCCAGCACAGCACTCGGAGCAGGCAGCACAGCCCACAGAGCCGAGCCCAGGTCCGCGGTTTTAGCCCCAGGGTGGCCAGGCCTTCAGCCGGCTGGAGGGACCCCAGAACACCAGCAATTGTGGCGATTCCAGAATTATCAGCACAGATATGCCTAGGACAAAGTGAGAGGTTAGTGCCCTATGGACTTTGGGACCAGTATTTGGGGAACACGTGGCTTCCTCCCCTGGGGGCAAAAAGCTGCTGAAGAAACTACAGCACAGAAGCCATTTTGCAGTGTCAGTAGTGGCTCTAGCTCCTGGTCTGCGAACTGTAGGGAGATCCAGCAATCAGTCTGGGGTTAATCGCTCTTGCTTTAAACAGCCTGGATCCGGATTGTGGTCTGAGGGAAAGTTTGGGGTGGGTATCCAACTTGCCAGAGTGGGTGGAGGCTTTACAGAGGCCACCCAACTGGCGGAAGTTGTGAAGACCCCACGTTTGGGCGGAAGCTCCCCTGTCTGGTGGCAGAATCCTACTGTGGCAACAAGCCCAAAAATCAAGTAATGAAGTGGCAATATGCCTAGGCAAACGAAACAAAATAAACAGAGAAGTTCAACATTGGACTCCTATTTTAGGGGCAAAGAGGCTCAAAGCATGGAGGAGGACTGTGAGGTCAGAACTCCTGCACCAAAAGCCCCAAATGAAAATACAAGCTGGCTACGGGCCATAGAGGACCTTAAGAAGCAGATAAGAGAAGTGGGGGAAAATTTGGGAAGAGAAATGAAAAAGATGCAAGAAAAGTATGAAATGACAGTCAACAGCCTGACTGAGGAAAATAACACCTTAAAAATAGACTAACTCAAATGGCAAAAGAGGCTCAGAAGGCAATGAGGAGAAGAATGCCTTAAAAAGTCGAATTTGCCAGATGGAAAAAGAATCTCAAAAGCTCACTGAGGAGATTCATTCCTTCAGAGTTAGACTGGAGCAAATGGAAGCTAGTGACTTTATGAGAAATCAAGATACTATTAAACAGATCCAAACAAATGAAAGAATAGAAGGCAATGTGAAATATCTCATGGGAAAAACCACTGACCTGGAAAATAGATCCAGGAGAGATAATTTAAAAATTATTGGACTACCTGAAAGCCATGATCAAAGAAAGAACCTAGAAATCATCCTTAAAGAAATCCTCAAGGAAAATTGCCCTGATGTTTTAGACCCAGTGGGGGAAACAGAGGTTGAAAGAATCCACCGATCACCTCCTGAAAAAGATCCCAAAAAGAAAACTCCTAGGAATACTATAGCCAGGTTCCAGAACTCCTAGGTCAAGGAGAAAATACTACAAGCAGCCAGGAAGAAACAATTTCAATATTGTGGAAACACTATCAGAATAGCCCAGGACCTGGCGGCTTCTACACTGAGGGATCAAAGAGCATGGAATATGATATTCCAGAGGGCAAAAGAGCTGGGATTGAAGCCAAGGGTCACCTACCCAGCAAAACTGAGTATCTTGTTTCAGGGGAAAACATGGTCATTCAGTGGAATAGAGGACTTTCAAGCATTCTTGATGAAAAAACCAGAGTTGAATAGAAAATTTGACATTCAGACACAAGAAGCAAGAGATGCTTGAGAAGGTAAACAAGGAAAAGAAATCAAAGGGAACTTATCAAAGTTGTACTATTTACATTCCTACATGGAAAAACAATAACTGTGTTTGATGAAACCCCTCTCATTATGAAAATAATTGAAGAAGGGTACATGGCATATGTTCACAGGTATACATGGATAGAGGGCACAGGTTGAATTTGATGGGAAGGGATGATTCTTTTTTTTTTTTTTTGGAGGGCAATTGGGATTGGGTGACTTGCCCGGGGTCACGCATCTGGGTTTTTGTTTATGTGTTGGGTGTCTGGGGCCGGATCTGGGCTCGGGTCCTTCTGACTCCAGGTCCAGCGCTCTGCTCGCTGCGCCACCTAGCCGCCCCAAGGAAGAGATGATTCTTAAGGGGTGAAGTCAAGAGGTGAGAGAGGAAAGTGGCAAGAGGAGATGGAGAGAGACAGGGTAGGGTAAACTATCTCATGTAGAAGAGGCAAGGGGAAGTAGTTGCAGGGGAGGGGAAGAACAGGAAGGCAAAAAGGCAAAAGCATATTCTCATTGAAGTTGGCTCAAGGAGAGAACCACATACATACTAAATGGAATATCTTACCCTCACTCACTCTCCTGAGTAGGGGAAAGGAGGATGAGAGGGGGAATGATGGAGGGGAAGGCATTCTGGGGGGAGGGAAGATTGGAAGTACCCACTATCAAAGAGGGACAAGATCAAAGTAGGGAATGGACCAAGTGGGAGGTGAGATAGGTGGGAGGGAAATATAAGCAGTCTTTTACAATATATCTACTATGGTAATGTTTTGCATAGCTATACATGTACAATACATACTGAATTGCTTATCTTCTCAGAGGGAGTGGGTGACAAGGGAGGAAGGGAATGGATCTGAAAATTGAAGTTTTAAAATTAAATGTTTCATAAGATGTCCAAGCACTGGGGCCCAGAGATTCACCTTGCCCTAATGGCAAAGTTGAAGGGGGTATGGGAGAAGATATGGGAGAGAGCAGATTGGATGAGGGGATATCTAGTAGGACTGCTATTCTGGGGTGGTGGGTAGGGAAAAATGGGGGAAAAATTTAAGTCATAATCTGGTGGAAATGAATGATGTAAACCAGAAGTTAATAAAGCATTTGTTTAATTAAATAAGAAAGAGAGAGAGAGACTGGACTAGACGATTTCTAAATTTTGTTCCAGCTTTGAAGTCAATCTTATTATTGTGGCAAGAGGAGTCTGGGGGAAAGACAAAGCTGTTCGTGTTACTCCAGGCAAAAGATATTGAGAGCCTAACCTAAACTGGTGGCTATGGGGATGTCAAGGATGAAGCAGCTCTGCAAGATTCTGGAGAGAGACCTGACTGATTAAATATGAAAGATGAGAGGGCGGCTACATGATGCAGTAAATAGAGAGCACTGGCTCTGGAGTCAGGAGGACCTGAGTTCAAATCCAGCCTCAGCCGCAACACAAAACTAGCTATGTGACCTTGGGCAAGTCACTTAAGCCCAACTGCCCTACTTTCATGCCTCCAAAAAGCAAAATTATATATATATATATGTGTGTGTGTGTGTGTGTGGGAGAGGAGGTAGCATGAAAAGTTATATAGAACTGCAGGTTTGAAGGAAAAGGAATGCAGAGAGCATGGTAAAATAAATAATTATTAAATAACCAATTGTTAGGGAGGCCCAGGTTTTTTTTTTTTTCCTACTTCCTCAAAGTCCTGTCTTTCAAGAAGATCTCTGACCTACCAGAAAAATTTACCCCACCTAGACCAGCTTATCTAGGTGTAGTTGTTGCCCCACACAACTAGAAAAAAACTTTACAAAGAACTTAATTGGTGTAAATTTTGGCCCCTTGTGATCTACTCTGGCTTGGGGTGGGGGTGGGGTAGATCCTTTGTAAGGGCTTCTTAAACTTTTTCCATTTTTGCCTGAGAAATTTTTACACAACTCCAGGTATGTAGATATATAAAATAGGTATGTAAATAAGACATTTACTGAAAATAAATCATAAAGAAATTTATTTTAAAACAATTCTTTGATATACATGTAATTTTGCCATTTACTAAACATGAAAGCAAATTTGCATACTAATAAGATGGATGTGCTTGTTTGTTTTTACATAAAGAATTAAATCTTGGTGGAATATTTGTTACTGCAGGACATAGGGCATCTTCAATGCTTTTTTTCAGAGTTAATCGATATTTTGATTTTATAATCCTTATTGCTGAGTTCAGAACCAAGGCTTCCAGAAACACCTTGGATTCATTACGCTTTTGATTTTTAATTAATTTTTGTCATTGCTCCTTCAGAAATCTTTTACTATTGCCAAAATTTTTGCAACCCCCACATTCAGTTAGGAGATCTCATGTAATTGCCCAAGACTGGGGTGGTCTGGGAGTAAGTGACATAATCAAAGTCACATCTTCCAATCCTTTATTAGAATAGTCCACTTGCTATTATAATATTCATTCTTCTCATTAATTGGTAATTAATCTGAGTTGATTGCCATCTGTCAGAATGATAAGGTATGGGCTCTGGGAGCCCCCTTGAGCTCTCCTTGAATCCTTGAGGTACAGGCTCTGGGAACCCCACCTTGAACTCTGATTAAATCTGTCTCATTTGATGAGGCATTTGCATGAGGCAATAAGCCTTACATTGTAGCTGGGCCCAAACCTCTGTTACTAGACTTCCCACCCTTGAGCCTATAAAAATATCAATCCACCCTTGAACTGGGTAACCTCTTCAGTGGGAGGAAGCTAGCAGTGGTCTAGAGGAGGAGTTTGGGGAGAGTTTTCAGAAGGAGTCAGATGAGGTCAGACTCCAGTAAATGAGTGATTAAGGGTAGGAAGTTGCTGGAGGCTACCTGGAGACTACAGACAATGGTGGGCTAGGCCAGTTCAAGGGTGTAACAGTTGATTTGGATATAGATATTTTTGGAGACTCTAGGGAGAGGGCTAGCTGGATAATGGAAGGCCAAGTTAGTAACAAAGGTTGGGGCCTAGCTATAATGAAAGGCTTATGGTCTCAGAGTTCAAGGGAGTTCCCAGAGCCTGTACCTCATCACCTAGTCATACCTGGTCCACAATCTATGTAGATTTAGGGTTATAGGCATGAGACAAAAAAAAAAAAAACAGTGCCACATTCTACCAATTCAGAATTATGCAAAATAATTGTACAGCTATTCAAATCCAGTTATCCCACTGCTGCATATATAATACTGAGAAAGTCAAAGACTATAAAAAAAAAAAAAAACCTTCATGGGGACAGCTAGGTGGCTTAGTGAACAGAACACCTGCCCTGGAGTTAGGAGGACCTGAGTTCATACCACACCTAGGACACTTAAAGCGTAAAACTAGCTGTGTGACCTTGGGCAAGTCACTTAACCCCAATTGCCCTACTTTCCCCCTTCAAAAAAGCAAAAACAAAAACAAAAAGCCTTCATGAACCAGGATATGCTAAGATCTAGGAATATAAAAACAAGCAATCATGATAATCCGTGCCTTTGAGGAGCTTACATTCAAATGGGGGAAGGTAATACATAAAAGGGGAAATGGAAAGCAGGGAAGATGGAAGGAAAGTACCAAGGCTAGAACATGGGGAAGGGACTATAGAAATTCTGAAAGAGGACTGAGCCAAGACAGGTTAGGGGTGAAAGTTCACCTATCAGAGCTAGGGAAACCAAGTCCAAGTTATTAATGATAGGGTACTGGACCTAGAGTCAGAAAGACCTGAATTCAAAATATAGCCTAAGACACCAGTTATACCATCCTGTACAAGTCACTTAACTCCTGCCTGCCTCAGTTTCCTTAACTGTAAAATAAGGATCATAATAGCACCTATTTACACGATTGTTGTGAAGACCAAATAAGACATTATTTTAAAGAGACTTAGCACAATGCCTGGTACCTAATAGGCACTTAGTAAAAGTGTATTCCTTTCCCTTTCCCTTTCCCTTTTTTTAATGGAACAAAGTGGGTGCTCATCAAGTGAGTAATAACTGAACTGTAGGATATTGATGTAATGAAATATTAGTGTTTTTGAGAAATGATGAATACAAGGAATCCAGAGAAATGTGGGAAGTTGTGAATTAATGCACAGTGAAGTAAACAGAATCTGACATATACTATAGATATATAAAGATATATATTATATTATACATATAACACATACATACATAAATACATACAGATTGATACGATATGATATATTTCCAGAAAGAGATGCCAGCCAGGAGGTGGAAATGCCAGTGTAAAGCTCAGGAGAGAAATCAATGCTATAGATAGCAGTGGGAGGAATCCTGTACATAGAGGATTTAGTTCCTCTGTGAGAGTGAAGAGTGAAAATGTATAATCTAATGATCATTTTCAAAGAAATGTAAAATTGTTTGCCTTTCAAGCATATTCAGCAGCATCCAACTTAACTGTGAACAAATATCAAACCTGCTAGACCTGCTTTAAATCAATTTTTAAGGCTCTTTTGTATTCAAGATATTGTTTGTTTATAAATAGATCCTGCTAAATCTTGTAGCAAGAGCTTGGAACTCTGGTGTCCTGATAAATAAGTTAAATATTTGTCCCTAGAGTCTTGTTTTATAATCAGGTTCTTTAACAAATCTATCTTTTGATATATAATGCAAAGATTTTTTTTAATTTTAATGTTTTTATTTATTTTAAATTTAAAATTTAATTTATTTTATTAAATTAAATTTATTTATTTAAACAAACAATATCTTGAATACAAAAGAGACTTAAAGAATGATTTAAAGTAGGTCCATCAGGATTGATATCTGTTTGCAGTTAAGTTGGCAGCTGCTGCTGAATGTGCTTGCAAGGCAAACAATTTTACATTTCTTTGAAATGATCATTAGATTATTATTTATTTAATTTATTTTAATTTACAGCTCGGGTGGAATTATCGTGTTTCCAATTTTCAGATTCCTAATTGAGGTTTCAATTTCTATACATGTTTTACCTAATTCCACATGTATAATCTATGTCTGATTGTTTACCATCTCAGGGAAGGGCAAGGGAGGATAGAATTTGGAAATCTAAACTTTAAATCAAAATATTTAAAAATTGGGAAAAAAATTTTTCTAAGCATATTTACCATCAATTCCCAATCATTCACTCTTTCACACTGGTGGAAAGTGACTTTCTTTGCTTTCTAATATTTAGCCTGTTTTTTGTTTTTTTTTTTTCTATTCTCAGTGTTTCAGAAACTTTACAATTTGAGTCTTAATGAAGTTTATTTTCTGACTAGCAATATAGATAATACAGACTACGTTTCCTTTATCCAATTCATGTGGACTTTACTGTATGATATGACAGTTGGGTCCACTAGCACACTCTGTGTATGGGTGAAAGGTTTTAAGGAAGCTCTTGAAGATGGTATTGTAGGAAGCTTAGGATAGTTTTTGCAACTAGAAGGAAAATCTTTGAGCTTGCCTAAGCCTCCTTAAGGCTGTAGCTGTAGAACAGCTGGCCAGCAGATACCATAATGTGTAGTCAAAAGGTCAGTCACCCTAACCGATTTGAAGTTCATTTGTTTTTTTTTTCCCATGACCTCTCTCCATTAGTAAAGATGATGACGAACCTAAAAGCAAGAAATAAAAAAGGAAGAGAGTAAGTGGAGCTGAAATAATCCACTAACTCTATGAACAAGCCATAAAAACCAACAGTAGGCTGTAATAAAACATATTCTCTACCACTTACTTTTGGTTTATGATGAGCAGTCCGTGCTTCTCAATTTATTCAAAAATTCTATAAAATGGCACGTGACCAGGAAGGTCATAGGACTTTACCTCGTAGAACTAAAGAATTCAAATTATTTCAACAATATGTCATCAAGCAGAGAGACTCAATGTGCATGGATGGGGTACTGGAATGCTAGGTCCTAGAGGTGGGGAAAGGAGGGAATATAAACTGTATTAAAACTCAAATTATAAAGTTTCTGAAACACTGAGAGTAGGAAAAAAAAATCAGACTAAAAATTAGAAAGTAAAGAAAGTCATCTTCCAAGAGTATGACAGAATGAATAATTGGGAGTTGATGGTAAATATATCTATAAATAAAATAGAATATAAAGTTCCCTAAAGGAACTTTAGTCCAGCTGGGGAGAAAAGATGGAAGCATATGAAATAGAATAATAGAATTGCTTGTGATAAATGCCTAAAGATGTAATGTATACAAGAAGTGCCACTGGAGTTTAGAGGAGGGAGGGATCAAGAGAGTTTATTGAAAAATTATTCTTTTCCTTTCTATCACAGTTCTCCCTGGTGAATCAGGAAACTATACATAATATATTCTGTAAAGATGAAAGTTTAAAATAAGTACCAATAAAGCATATCTTCATCCCTTTTTTAGAATGATGAAATATGAAGAGTATTTTTTCATAAAAGCATGTTTTATGAGACATGTGAAGTAAAAACTGAATTTACTCTGATAAGGCCCAGAAGTAACAGATTCTGAATAGGAAATAAGCATTAATTTGCTGGCATCATGCACAGAAGGATAGTTAATCCTACTGCTATCAGATATTTAAAATATTATTCTAGAATATAAGTGCAATAAAAATGAGTAGAAGAGACTGAATATAATAAGAATTGTTAATGCAACATCAAGAGAAAACAAGATTGAAAGAAAGTGTAAAATATGTAAAATTCTTGGAAAAACATGATTGGTTTGGAAATCTGGGTTTAGAAATAATTTAAGACACAATGACACCTGGCAGGAAACAAGAGGCAGCTTATATGGCATAAGACTGAGGTCAGAGTCAAGAAGAACTGAATTCAAATCTGTCCTCAGACTCTTATTAGTTGTGTGATCCTGGGTATGTTATTTAATTTCTGTCTGCTTCAGTTTCCTCATCTTTCAAGTGCAAATAATAATAGCACCTACTTTACAGGGTTGTTGTGAGGATCAAATGAGATAATATTTGTAAATGAGATAATATTTGTGAAATCCTTTGCTATCCTTGATGTGCTATACAAATTCTGGATATTATAAATAAAAAATAAGATGAAATACAAAGCTTAAATATTACATTTCAGTAAAACACAAAAGAAAAGTGCCAAGAAAAATTAGAAAGAGAATGAAATCTTGTCTATCTTGAAAAAAAATGTTTCATGGACACTTCAAGCTCAACATAGCCAAAACTAAATTTTGTATCTTCCCCTGAAATTTTCCCCTCTTCCAAACTTCTGTATTATTGTAGAAGATTCCATTACCATGCCTGCACAATCACACAGGCTCACAACCTCAGGGTTACTCACCCCACACATTCAATTTGTTGCCAAGTTTTATTGTTTCTACCTTCACAACAATATTCATATACATCCTGTTCTCTCTACTTAACACAGTTGTCATTCTAGTGCAGCCCCTTATCATGTCATGCCTGGAATACCAGAAAATTTCCAGTTGGTCTCCCTTCATCAAATCTCTCCCAACTCCAATCCATCCTCCACAAATCTCAGTCAAACTGAGACCTGTTGAAGACCAGATTGATCAAGAATATGTCCCAGGTCATGTCCTACTTGGTCATTGTTTGGGCCACAATTGACTCTGAGTGAATTGTAAATAGCAATCCTTTCTGCTTTGGTCAAAAACCCTGAGGGTCTTCCCCTCCCAGTTCTATTCTTTTTTTTTTTAAAGATGTCATTCTTTCCTCATTTCTTATTAAACTTTAATCACTGAATGGGCTTTGCCTCAGTCAAACTGAGACCTGTTGAGGACCTTAGCTTAAAAACGCTAAGGTCCCCCCCAATGTATTCTGGGCCATCTCCAGCCATCTTGTTCTATGTCTAGCCACTGGACCCAGAGGCTCCTGGAGGAGAAAGTGAGGCTAGTGATTTTGCACAGCCCTTCCTCACTTAAATCAAATTCATTTGCATGTCATGGTGTGTGGGGTACAGAGACCCCAAAAATCCCCTACCCAGAAAAATTAAAAGTCAGACGTATCTTGAGGAAGGAACAGGAAGTTTATTCAGTTCTCGAGAGAAGAGGGAATCCCTTCCATCAGTATGAACCAGCAGAATGAGGCGTGTTACAAAAGACAGAAAAGGAATTTATACCCTCATGAAGTCAAGCTCCCTTACCTTCCCATCCTTTCTTCTATTGGCTGGGAGGTGGGACAGAGAGCCAAGGTATTGTTCATGTCCTTATTTGGTAGACGCCAAAGCAAGGGAGGGAAAAAGGTCACAAGCAAGGGTGGAGGTCAAAAACTCCTGAAGGGGCCTAATGCTGATAAAACAAGGGTAGAGGTCGAAAGACCCTTGGATGGGGGCCTAATGCTGATGTGGCAGTAGTAAAGAGGTAAAGAGGAAGGGTAAAACCGAAATTCTGGCTTGCTCCCACAAAACTCATGGGCTGAGAAGTTTTCATCTTTCTCATTCAATGGCATCACCTTCATGATGTCATGGTCCTCTTTGAGAATGAAGAACAGAGAAAGCCATCTCCCAACTCTGGTTTGTTTGTTTTTTTTTCATTAACTGTCCTCCTGCCTGGAATATACTCCCTCACACCTCTACTTCCTGGCTTTCCTGGCTTCCTTCCAAACTTAGCTCAAATACCAAAGGCAACAAGGCTTTCCCAGTGTCCCACACTGTTAGGCCCTTTCTTCTGAGATTATCATGTATTATAGATAGATGGGTAGATCAATGAGAGATTTCTGGTATCCCTACTGCATACATAGCATAGTTACCAGCACATAGCAAGCACTTAAATAGTGCTTATTGACTTACTAACTGATAATGTACAAATTGAAAGAACATACAAGATTCAAGCAGAGAAAATTCTTGATTTAACTTATTAAGAAATGAGATTGTCAAATTCTAATACTACCAGGACAAAGAGAAAATATTAAAAGCAACCAGGAAGAAACAGATTACATATAAAAGAACTCCAGGTAGAATTACTCAGGATTATTCAATATCTAAGAGAAAACAAAGGAAAAGCTATAATGTGATAAAAAGCAGAAAAAAAAAACTCATGCTTTTGTATTCTGCAAAGTTTGACATAAGGATAAAAAAATATATATGTTTAAAAGAATTGATACCTTCCATTCATTTCATATCCACTTCACTTCTTTTTTTCCAAGTGAAGTTTGAAAAACGTTCCCCTCTCTAAAATATGAAACATGGAGAAATATTTCTTGATTCCCTTCATTTTCCTCTCTCATAGGGAAATCAGCATCCTTGAAATACATAACTTCCATTTGGATTACACAGTCATTCCTAGAAGAAACACAATTATTGAACACCTGAAGCAAGTTGCTGTATAATTTTTCCTACTCTCCATTATACCTGAAATATCAACCTCATTTTTAAATTATTCATCTATGTTTAAATCTAGGTAAATTTTTATGTTCAATTATCACTTATTAACTCAACTCAACCCCATACTACTTCCTTTCCTTGGTTTAAATATTAACTCCATGGCTATGTCCACCTCCTATCAACCTTGTACCAACCTCTTAACTATTTCACCAATGTTTTCCATCCATCAATCCACTCTATCAACTTGTTTTAATTGTTACACTAACTTTTTCTAACTTCCCTTTCATTTTCTTGTCAACTATCTTCTTCCTCTCATCCTTTCTCTCATCCTGTCTTTCTTTCTACTTCCTTCTTCATTTTCTACACCCCAGTGCTCCTTAATCCTTCCTCTTTCATTATGAAATAAATTCTGGAACATTATATGAGTCTGGATATTATTCTCCTTCAAATTTTCCTCAAGTTCTCCCAAATTTCTTCTCTCATGTTCAACCAAGAGCCTACTTTATTGAGCCAAACTCCTTCAAAGATCTATGGTTTTTTTTCTTTTTATTCAATTCAATTACTGTCTCCTGTTCTTCTAGGAGAAGGTGCAACAAATCTTATGGGACTATGGAAAAGTAGAAGGTATTTGTTTGTAATGGAAATGCAGATTTGAAGATCTTCCCTGCCCCCATGCCCTTTGATTGGCTTAAGAGACTTTGATTGACTTAAGTGACACTGAGAACCTTCCTTGATTTGAAAATATACTCTGCCCCCTAATAGGCTGAATGTGGTCACATGGAGCCTGTGGTAGGAGGCTTGGTTTTCAGGAATGACCACACCTTGATGCTGTGTGATTGGGCAGTGGGTCAAGAGGGTGGTTACATTCTCTGAGCCAGGAGAAGACTATATAATCCCTGATTTGAGGCTTTGCTTTGGGGCTTACTTTGAGAAGTGTTGTGTGATTTGACCAGATGGGACTCTGGGCAGCCGTTGTTGAGAGCCCCCTGGCTTTGAAAACCAGATGTGGATGCTTCCCTCTCTGGTAACTGTGATTTTGGTATTGATAATTATTGGACAGTTTGGAAGCCTGTCTGTTTGATCTGTCTGTATACTCTGAAGTTCAGGGTGCTGACTTTTTCCAACCCTGAGCTAGGTAATATGTTTGTCTGATTAAAGTAAGCTTGTTAACTGATTTTGTGTTGCTTTCCTTTACAAAAGCAGATATAAGAACCTATATTGGCAGCTACCCTGGGGATATTGGGGTGCTTGCTGCTACATTGTTTCACAAAAAATTTTGGGAAAACCAGAAGAAATATGACAAACACTAAGTATAGACCAACATATCACACCATATACCAAGATAGTCTCCAAATGACCTCATTACTTAAATGAAAGTGACATCATAAGCAAATTAGAGGGGCAAGGAGAAGATTACCTGTTAGATCTATGGATTATGGGAAGAGTTCATAACCAAACACGACAGCAAATGGATCACAAAAAATAAAATGGACAGTCATGATTAAATAAGATATAAAATTTTTTCCACAAACAAAACTATGTAGTTAAAATTAGGTGAGAAACAGGTAAGTAAAAGGGGAAAAAAATCTTTTCAGTGTTTCCATGATAAAGGTCTTATTTCTAAGATATATAAGGAAATGTTCAAATGAATAAGAATAGAGGTGTTCCCCAATTGATAAATGGTCAAAATAAGTAGTTTTCAAAAAAAGAAATCTACATTATCCAGAACCATATAAAATGTTCTAGATCACTAACACTTAGAGAAATTCTAAGTGAAATAACTCTGAAGTTCCACCTAACAACTCCACTAGCTTAATGTTTTGTTTGGCAGAACAATGGACTAATCTAGTCATTCTAGAAAGTAATTTGAATCTGTGTTCCCAAAGCAATTTAACGAGACAAACTATTTGACTCAGTGATACTACTAATAGATGTAAAAGAGTCAAAGTGATTGAAGAAAAAGGGAAAATTACCTATATGTAGAAAAAATATCTATAGCATTTCCTTTTGTAGTAGAAAAATTGGAAACTGAGGGAGTTTCCATCAACGAGGGAATGGTTGAACATAATATGATTATAGTCAAATAGAAAGAAATTCCTGTGTTGTGAATTTTGATGGAGACATCAAAATTCAGATATCAACAATATTGCCACCTCTGTGTGTAATTAAGGTGGAGTGTAAGTCTAGGTCATATGTTAAATGGTTCATTGGAACTATAGGGCACTGGGAGCCCAGAAGAGGGAAAAGTGGTGAGGATTTAAGGTAGAGACCCTTGTCTTGAGGTTGGAGAGAAGAAGAATCACACAAAGGA
Source organism: Gymnobelideus leadbeateri (assembly GCA_011680675.1). Classification (NCBI taxonomy): domain Eukaryota; kingdom Metazoa; phylum Chordata; class Mammalia; order Diprotodontia; family Petauridae; genus Gymnobelideus; species Gymnobelideus leadbeateri. Next base: position 137,125 of record WOXC01002984.1, on the reverse strand, counting down.
AAGAAAAGAAATGAACATCCGTACATTCAGAGCTAACACACACCACACACATACACACACACACACACACACACACACACAAACAAACACAAACACACAAACACAAAGACACACACACACACACACACTTAAGGCTCTTCCTGAGAAGTGCTCTCCAGTTTCTTCATCCCTTTTCCATGAAGAAAAGCACATTGCACTTAGAATATTGCTAACAATCACTTAGATATGGTAGAAATACAAACATTTCATACTCAAAGCAAATCACTGAACAATTATCCTGCTCTCCATACTAATCATATATTTTCAGAAATGAAGGAGATAAACATAAGCAAAAAAGAGGCAAAATAATTTCTATTTGGTTTACATATAGAACCCCAGAGATTCAATGAAAAATTGACAGCAGTATGGCACAATGCAGATTGTTTGCCTCAGAGTCACAGGGCCAGATTTCAAATACCACCTTTATCACTTCCTTGTATGACTTTGGACAAGTCACTTTCTTCCCTAGAATTCAGTTTCCTCGTGTGTAAAACTGAATTAAATTCTCTCAGAAGTTCCAGCTGTAGAACTAGATACTCACTAGTAGTTTTAGTAATGTAGCAAAATACAAAAAACAATAATTTTTAATATATTACTAATAAAAACCCAGAAGGAAGAAGTAGGAAAGGAAATTCTCCTTTTAGATTTAAAATGCATCAAATTTTGGGAGTATCACCCTGCTCATAAAGGACTTATAAATACAGAGACAAAAATGTTTTACAGATGTAAGACCAAAATAATTGGAAAGATATTCAACAGCTGTTGCATGCCAGTACAGCATAAGCTTAGGGTTATGCTAATCAAATTACCAAAGGAAAATTTAGTAGAATTAGCTAAAAAATAATTCATTTGGAAGTATAAAGAAGTAGAAATATAATAAATAAAAGATGTGAATAAAAAGAATAAGATAGAAGGGAATATCACACCATAGCTCAAAGCAGGCAATAACTTAGTAATTATAGAAATTGTTATTAGATAAACTACCGAAGAATGGATCAATGAAATGGACTAAATAAGCAAGCTTAGTAAACGCACTTAGCAGGAACTCTATTCGGCATGACCCCTACCTAAAACAGAAAGCAGTCTGGCAACAGTTTGGAAAAAAAGAAGAAATACACATTCTGAAAAAGCCACCTGAAAATGTTAATCATCACTAATAATCAAGTAAATTAGGCTTCATATTCAGGCTTGCAAATTAAAGCAAGCTTGAAATAATACCTCATACCCATCAATCTAACAGAGATGTTAAAAGATGGCAAAAATAATTATTAAAGGGTTTGTGAGAAGAAAGCATGCTAATTCATTGCTGATGGGGCTTTGAATTGATTCAACCATTGTGAGAAAACAACTAAAAATTAAAGAAAAAAAGTAAGTAAATCATTCATATCCTTTAACCAAGACAGTACCAATGGGAATATATAGTCCAATGAGATTATTGACAAGAAAATACTCAGATGCACAAAAATATTCATAGCAGCATTATTTTTTAAAAGAAAGGCTAGAAACAAAATATATGTCCAATGAATAGATAATGGCTGAACAAATTATGGGATAGGAATAAAAGAATATTATGAAGCCATAAAAATAATTAATATACAGAAAAACATCAGGAGACCTTAAAGAAATTATGCATACCAAGATAGCTCCTGCTCTCAATAAGCTTATATTCTACTGGGGGGGGGGGAAGAAAAAAGAAAAAGGGTAATAGAATATACTAGAATTATATGATAAGAAAATTATATAATGGGAAAATATTTATTAGAGTAGAAATCCATAGTCTAGAACGAGGAAATACAGTAGAGGTTATTTCTTTATTTCCTTAAAGATCAGTTTGAGAGATATGTGTGAAATATTGTGGTGGACATATATTATAGACTTCCCAGCCAGAAGGAGGCATTAGATGATGAATTCCAGAAACAGATCACAAAACTAACATGGAGACCACATATAGTAACCACAAGAGACTTGAATTATACAAACTTTTGCTTTTAAGAGACATGTTGACATTTGATTATATTCCTATGCTAAAGGAATTCATTGATTCTTGAAGTATTGAAATATGTTTGTTTTATTTAGAATGTTTGCATACCTAATATCTTACATTGTTCTTAAATCATTTATGTATAAAAGTCTTAACTTCCCAGCAAAACTGTAAACCTTTTAAGGCAAAGACCATGTCTTAGCTTCTACTGCAACCCTATACTGTCTAGTATAGCTTAGCTACATCAATACTTGGTAATTGAGTTGAATTAGATTTTTAAAAGATCAAAACTAAAAACCTAATATCTAGGGCTGCAGCGGACAGAAAACATTAAGGGGATAACTTCAGTTTAGGTATTGTCCATCAAAGCCAGGATGTCACATAGCAGAGGGGACTGGATTATTTCATGTTGCTGAGACCTGGCACACAGCAGAAGTTTAATAAAAGTTTATTAACTAACTGACCTTCATAAGGCAAAAAAAATAAAGAAGTTATGCATAGCCAAAAAAGCAATATATATATATATATATATTGTGACTACAAAAATGTCAGCATGGAAAAGCAAGAAAAAAAATCTGACCCAATAACAACAGCAAACATTTATAAAGCTTTTATGATGTGGCAGACACCATGCTAAGCATTTGGTAATTATTGTCTCAATTGCTCTTCATAACAGCCCTGGAAGGTACATGCTATTATCATCTGAGGAAACTAAGTCAGGCAGAGAGATTGTGTCTTGCCCAGGGTCACATAGCTAGAATCACAGGTCAAATTTGAACTCACATCTTTCTTAATCCCCTCCCAGCACTTTATCCACTGCACCTCTTACATGGCCATAGTAATCAATTGGCAAGTATTTATTAAGCATCCACTATGTCTCAGGCATAGGGTAGATGCTAGGATTATAAGTATGAAGAATAAGATAATCCCTATTCACATTGAGCTTACATCCAGTGGGACAGAAAGAACATACATATATAAATATATGAAGCATAAATATAAAGTAAGTCAAAACAAATATGTACAAAAGAATTAGACACAAAGTAATATGAAAAGAAGGGCACTAGCACTTGAAAGGATAAGAACAGGCTTTGTCCAAAAGATGATATTTGAGCTGCACCTTAGAGGAAGAGAGATAAGGAAGGAATTAATTCCAAAAATGGCAAAGGGGGAAGAGAAGTGTCAAGGGGAAGATGGAATCATGTATGAAGAACAGGGAAGTTATTTTAGTTGAATCACAGAGCATGAGGAAAGGACTAACATATAATGAGGTGGAAAAGATGGGTTGAAGCCAGATTTTATAGGGCTTTAAAAACCAAGCAGCAAAAGAGATTATTTTTTATCCAAGAGGAAAGAGGAAACAACTAGCATCAGTTGAATAGGAGTGTCCCATTGTCAAATCTATACTCAAGAAAAACCAATCAGTCAATAAGCATTTATTATGCACTTACTAGTCCAGCAATGCACATGATGAACCAAAGAGTTCCATCAATGAACATTTATTTAGCATCTACTACAGGCCAGGCACTGGACTCAGCATGGGGGATACAAAAAAAAAAAAAAAAAAGAAAGAAAAAGATAATCTATGCTCTCAAGGAGATCACAGTCTAATGACAGAGATGAAATGCTTTTATTAATCATTTCTCCTGAAATTCACTTAGGTAGAAATTCACAGAAGGAGAATTAGTTTGATGAATAACCAGTCCAATTCTCCTTTCTGTCCCCATTACTCATAAAAGGAGAGAGAGGTTTGACTCACTAATACTGCAGACAGTGTTTAATTTGGAGAAGAGGGGCAAACACAGAGGAATATCCAACTATGGTCACTCATTCTTAGAAATTTCAGGCTCCCCTCTACCATCCAGCTTTATTTCTAGGAGTAAAAACTAATAATAGTGAGATCTGCATGCAAGGAGACATTATAATAAATTGATAATAACTCATGCATACATTCTGAAGTGGTACCTCTGAAATCAAAGAAATAAATTCCACTTCAGTTTCAAAGCCAGTGACAGATACATGAAACAACAAATACATGTTTTAACATAAAAGGTCTTATCATTTAAAAATCAGAAGAAAATGAATGAAGCTATCTTTCACATTTATGCTACAGAGAAAATTCTTAACCAAACAATAGATAGAGGAGACCACAAAAAAGAGTTTTCATTACATGAAATTGAAAAGCTTTTACTCAATCAAAATCAAAGGAAGAAAAACTGAAGAAGAGGGGAAGCAAATATCTCTGCTAAGTATATAATGTGTAGGGAATTAATAGCAGTAATAATAACTAGTGTTTATCTAGTGCATTACTGTATGACAAAGTGCTATATATGTATGTATATATATATATATATATATATATATATATAATTTCATTTGATCCTCATAAGAATCCTATAAAATAAGTGCTATGATTAGCCCCATTTTGCAGTTGAAGAAATCGAGGCTGAGAAAAGATCACTTATCCAGTGTCATGTAATTAGTAAGTTCAATAAACGTTTACAATATATGTTTACTGTGTGCCAGGCAATGTGCTATGGTCAGTCCCTGCTTTCAAGGAGCTTGCAATTTAATGAAGGGATGAGAGCACACAAAAGGAAGCTGAAGGGCTGGCTGATCACCAAGGGGTACCTTGTCTATGGAGGTTGAAACAGGCAGAGCTACAGATACAAAGTAGAATGAATGGAGTGAGTAACCAAGACAAAATTCAAACTCAGATCTTACTGACTGCATACAAGTCAATCATATGATCCAGTGTACTATATACTGCCTCTCAAATGAAGAACAAAAGCCAATCTCCTTTGGACAAGTGGTGGGAGGATATGAAAATAATTCCTAAAAGAAGGATTGCAAGTTATTTACAATCATATGAAAGAGTGCACCAAATCTAGTAATAAGAGAAATGCAAATCAAAACAGCTCTGATGTTTTACTTTGCATCCAGCAAATTGGCAAAGAGGACAAAAGAGGAAAATAACCAATGTTGGAGGGGTTAGAGTTAAGAAAGTCACACCAGTAGGCTATTGGTATAGGCTATTGGTAGAGCTGTGAAGTGTTCCAACCCTTTTGGAAAGTGATTTGGAATTTTATTAGGAAAGTGACTAAACTATTCATAATCTGTGACTCAATATTCTCACTGTTAGGCATATACCACAAATAGGCAAAAAATAATAATAATAAGGTGCCATATGTACCAAAATATTTATGGTGGCACATTTTGTAGTAGCAAACAAGCTAAAAACAAAATAAGCATCCATCAACTGGAGAATCACTAAACAAATCATATATAAATGTTATGAGTAATGCTGCACAGTAATAAATTATGACTGAAGAATTCTGGGAAGCCTGATGATGATGATGACATTGATGATGACTCTTTATGGTTTGTCAAGTACTGTCAGGTAAATACTATCATTATCCCCATTTTACAGATGAGGAAACTAAAGGTGAGAGAAGTTACATGACTTGCTCAGGGTCACACAACCAGTAAGCATCTAAGATAAAATTGAACTCAGGTCCCCCATATCCAAATCAGTCGTTTATACAAGGTACCACCGAGCTGCCACTTATATAAACTGATGTAGAGTACAATAAGGAGAAACAGAAAAACATTATACAAAGTTTTAAAACAGGAGAATAATTCAATGTAAATTAATTCTGCATAATTATGATGATGCAGCTTGACTCTGGAGAACAGCTGAAAAATGCAACTCCTTTTTTGAGAAGTAGAAGACCAACTATGAGTGTGGAATATTAAATTTCATTGTCAGATTCAGTCAATGTATTGTTGGTTTTCCTGGAACTTTTTTTTATGGGGGGGGAGGGTGGAGCAGAAGGAGGATGGCATATATTTGAAAATGAATGTTATATCAAAATAAAGACATGAAATTTTCAAAACTCCCAGATCCTTGAACTATTAAGGTAAGTACCAGTTACATGTTCTTAACAGTTTCAACAAAGATTCTATATAGGTATATAATAAATGTTTACACAATACAATAAATATCACACAGACACATATGCATCACAAGAATTGGAATTTTATATTAATCTGTAATTCTTAATACCCTATAGCTCAGAACACAAAACTGACTTTGTCAACACCTGGGGCATAGTCAGCTATCCCTGAAGCAATGAAATTTGAAAATGAATTGTCACTGAAGTGACAAGTTTATGGTTCAAAATATGATTTAACAGAAATTCAGAAAAATGAGGAATTTGATTCATGATACCAAAATTACAAGGCAGTAGAATGAAATATGTCACCTTGCCTTCTAAAAAAAAAGGTCAAAGTTCATCACAACTTTTCTTCTTATTAATAATTCTCTGAATCTTGGAAAAGCAAGGAGGAGAAAGGAAGTAGATAGATAGAAAAGAGAGGGGAAACTATAGAAAATATTTTAAATCACCTAGTTACAACAATTGGAGCCATATCTATAAGCAAATACAAAAAAAAATACAGCACAAAAGAATTTTCTTGAATTGGATTAATAAGATTTTGTTTAAAAAACAATTTGCAATATATAACATTCTCCTAATTTACTGAGAAGTAAGCTTGAGATGGTTTTCCAAAACAGTTCTTTTTTTCACTGAAAGTCTTAATTCTTACTCTGGCCTTCAAAAGTTTATCCTTCAGAGTCATGGATTTAACTCTCATATTTTGCTTTTACATAGAATTTATAACATAGAAAACAACTGAAAAGGTCACATCAAGAAATTGTGAAAACTAATACTATCCAGAACATCTGAAATTGTTGGATGACCTTTGATGAAGGAATTTTAATCTGAGAGATAAAAAAATATATATTTTTTACATATTTCATCCAAAATAGCCAATAAATATTTGTTTTAAAAAATGAATCCTGGGAGAGGACCAAGAGGAAAAAGGAAATCTAGGCATCCTTTTCATATTTATCCCATCTAAACTAATGTGAAGAATATTTGAGAAGTAAAAAAAAATAAGATAATGATTTTATAAAAATGATTATTGCTGCTCATATTACATGGCGCAGAGCAATCTAAAGAGAAAACCACTAGAGGAAGCTCTACCATCAAAACACCATTATGAGTATTGATCACTTGGGTCAAACCTCTACCTGGTAAACTTTATAAATGCCATTTGGGAATCTTTTTTTTTTTTAAACTGGAAACAACCTTAGAAGAAATCTAGTCAAACTTCATTTTACAGATGAGAAAATTGAAAAAAAAAAAAAAAAACTAGGGCCCAGAGAGGTTAGATAACATGCCTAAAGCCACACAGCAAGTAAAGAAAAAAACTAAGACTGGGGCCTCAGTCCAAATCTGGAGCTCTACATTGTAAATTTTCATAGTTTCATAACCAAAAACCAAGAAAAAGAACATATTCAAAGGTTAGGCCACAAGGGAGAAATTCATTTATTGTGATAATTTATGCCTAAGAAAAATTTTCCTGCTACAGTACATATTATTAGGGGAGAGTTCATTCCAGTACAAATATATGGGAAGGAAATCTTGAGCTAGTGCTTGCTCAATGAGAAAGCACAACAATATGAAGGTGAAGTCTGTTTATCCTAAAATCTATGCTAACTTTAGCATTGATTCTCATTTAATGTGTTAAGGTTTATGAGTGCAATCTCAAATTCTTCTTTCCTCCTTTAGGTACTCTGGAGGCAATTATCTAGTAACTGCAGCAGGTGTCTTAGCCATATGGTATAAATTAGAAAGCTCATGCTTTATTTAAAATTATTATGGCCATGCTATTAAAAGATTCTTTCAGATATATAGACTTGACATTTTCATGCCTTTTAAAAATATATAACTTATTAAAGACAACATGATAAGGATCAGTGCATTCTTTGAGGTGGAAACTAATTTCTACCAATGCAGATCATGGATATATCTTTATAGATAAGTCTTAGGGAGTTACCTGAGCCTCTAATAGGGCAGGTTCCATATCCATGAACATATAACAAAGGCCAGTTTTGAACATAGGTCTTTCTTACTCTAGGTCCCGACCACTATGCATCATACCAGATGCTTCTCCTTTAAAATCACTAGATTTAAGTACTTTCAAACACATTTCAAGAAATTTTTCTAAATAAATGGAGGGAGGAGGCTGAAAAGTCCTTATAAATTTTCAGTTTGTTATGTATTCCTTTCCTGTGAAACAATATGTTCTCTTCCGTTTAGGACACTAAATTATCATTCAGAAGATATAAAAGAGCAAATGAAGTTAAGGGAATACTTAAAGAATATTTTGTAGAATAATTTTTTAAATTATTTAAATAATAATCTTTAAATAATTTTAAAATTTTAGATCCAGAAAGGACATTATAGTCTTCTGACTGCCAAATGATTTCTTGTTTAGTTAGCCACTGGCTTTTCAGAATCCTTACTACCCACTTTGGCAATCTATCTGGCTCTCAACTATTACAAGCAAGAAACTACCAAACAGAAGATAAAAATGCAATCTATCCCATTTCTCTGTTTTCTTCTTTATTTTGCTCCTCATTTCTACAACCAAACATCTCTATGTCTTAAAATAGTTAAATTTGACTATCACCTTTTTTCTGATAAGAAGATAATTTTCATTGAGAGAAAGAGACAGAGAAAAAGACAGATACAGTAGAGTGGAGAAAGAAGAGGGGAGGGGAATGGAAGGAGAAAGCAAAAAAGAGAGATAGAGAGAGAGAAAGGGAACTTTCTTCCCAAACCCCTTTCCACCCATTCTGTGGTTCTCCCTTCTAGCTATACTATGCCCCTCTCCCCTTTAGAAATCATTGTAAGGGGCGGAGCTAAGATGGTGGAGTAGAGGCAGGAACTTGGTGTGAGCTCCCCCTCCAACCACCTCCAATACCTATAAAATATGACTCTAAATGAATTTTAGAGCTACAGGACCCATAAAGTGACAGAGAGAAACAAATCCCCCACTGAAGGTAGCCCAGCAGGCTGGAAGGAAGGGCCTATCACACCAAACTGGGAGCCAAATGCAGTCCCCTGTGAACTATGCGGTCCTGGCCCCAGGGTGGCCCCAACCAGCAGCCCAGACCAGCTGGAGCAGACTTCAGGAGAGTGAATCACCAGCAGCTGTGATGGTTTCCAGACTTCTTAATCCATAAATGCCAAAGAGAAAGTAAAAGGTCAATAGGGCACTCTGTTGGAACTGGGTGATAGAAGAGCAGGGTCTGGCCCCTGTCCCCAGGGCAAAAGGTGGCAGAGGCCTGGCAGCTGCAGCTGCTGTCATATGGCTGGCTCTAGAGCTCTTAGCCTGCAGAGATCATAGGGGGACCAAGCAATCATTCAGAGGGTAATCGATCTTGCTTTGACCTCCTTGGATCTGGGTCGCTCTCAGTGGTCCTGGGTTGTGTGGCCAGCATGCCAGACATTGTGGTGGCTGAAGAGAGGGTGCCCTCCTCAGACCTCTGACAACATTTGCAAAAGCCCCAGCAATTTGGGACATAGCTCTCCACTCTGGAAGCAGAATTCTACTGTGGCAAAGAACTCAAAAGTTAAGTAATTGGCTGGCAAGATGAGCAAGCAGAGGAAGCACAAACCATAGAATCCATTTTTGGAGACAGAAAAGATCAAAACATGAAACCAGAAGAAGTCAAAGAAGTCAAAACTCCAGTATCAAAAGCTTCCAAGAAAAATATGAATTGGTTACAGGCCAGAGAGGAGCTCAAGAAGGATTTTGAAAACCAAGTAAGAGAAGTGCAGGATAAATTTGTAAGAGAAATGAAAATGATGCAAGAAAATCATGAAAAGCAAGTCAACAGACTCCTAAAGGAGACCCAAAAAAATACTGAAGAAAATAACACCTTAAAAATAGATTAATTCAAATGGCAAAAGAGGCCCAAAAAGCCAATGAGGAGAATGCCTGAAAAAGCCAAATTTGGAAGATGGAAAAGGAATTTCAAAAACTCAGTGAAGATATTAATTCCTTCAAAATTAGAATGAAGAAATGGAAGCTAATTGCTTTAAGATAAATCAAGATACTGTAAAAGAGATCCAAACAAATGAAAAAAAAAATAGAAGACAATGTGAAATATCTTGTTGGAAAAACCACTGATCTTGAAAATAGATCCAGGAGAGATAATTTTAAAATTATTGGACTACCTGAAAGCCATGATCAGAAAAAGAGCCTAGAAATCATCCTTTAAGAAATTCCCAAGGAAAATTGCCCTGATATTCTAGAACCAGAGGACAAAATAGAGGTTGAAAGAATCTACCAATCACCTCTTGAAAAAGATCCCAAAAAGAAAACTCTTAGGAATATCATAGTCAAATTCCAAAGTTCCCAGGTCAAGAAGAAAATATTACAAGCTGTCAGGCAAAAACGATTTGAGTGTTGTAGAAACACAAGAGCTACCAGCTTCTACACTATGGGATTGAAGGACTTGGAATACAATATTCTGGAGGTCAAAGGAGCTAGGATTGAAACCAAGAATCACCTACCCAGCAAAACTGAGTATCATGTTTCAGGGGAAAATATGGTTATTTAATGGAATAGAGAACTTTCAAGCATTCTTGATGAAAAAAACAGACCTGAACAGAAAATTTGACTTTCAAATACAAGAAGCAAGAGAAGCATGAGAAGGTAAACAGGAAAAAGAAATCATAAAGAGCTTATTAAACTTGGAGTATATACATTCCTACATGGAATAAAGATAAATGTAATTCATGAGACTTTTCTCAGTATGAGGATAGTTAAAGGGAATATGTATGTATAGGAGAGTTTATGTGTGTATAAATACATATGTGAGTGTGTGTGTATATGTGTGTACATGTATACATGGACAGAGGGCATAGGATCAGTTGGATAGGAAGGTATGTTATCCAAGAGGTGAGAGAGGAATATAATGAGAGAAGGAGAAAGGGAGAGATAGAATAGGGTAAATTATCTCATATAAAAGAAACAAGAGAATACTGTTACAATGGAGGGGAAGAGCAGGAAGGTGAAAGGGAATAGGTCAACCTCACTCTGTTGAATTTGGCTTAAGGAAAGAATAACATACACACTTATTTGGGTATCATACCCTACAGGAAAGTAGGGAGGAAGGGGATAAGAGGGGAGATGATAGAAGGGAGGGCAAATTGGGGGAGAGGGTAGTTAGAAGTACAAGAAGCAAGATAAGCTTTTAAAAAGGGTCAGAAGAGGTCAAAGGAGAAAATAGAACAAGTGGGGGGCAGGATAGGATGGAGGGAAATATAGTTAGTCTTTCACAATATAACTACTATGGAAACGTTTTGTGTAACTACATATGTACAACCTATGTTAAATTGCTTATCTTCCCCATGGGAGTGGGTAAAGAAGGAAGAAGGGAAAGAATCTGGAAATCAAAGTTTCAAAAACAAATGTTTTAAAAAAATTGTTTTTTACATGCGACTGGGAAATAAGATATACAGGCACTGGGGTATAGAAATTCATCTTGCCCTCTTAGAAAGTTGGGGGGGGATGGGGAGAATATAAGAGATTGCAGATTGGGGGAAAGGGTATTCAGTGTGCTTTCTATCTAAGGGTGGGGAGTAGAGGTAAGATGGGAAGAAAATTTTGTAACTCAAAATCTTGTGGAAATGAATGTTGAACACTAAAAATAAATTTAAAAATAAAGAAATCATTGCAGCTCACTGCTTAGCAAGAGAGTTAATAAGAACTTATTTCATAAGATGTTTTGGATCTCAGCAAGAACAAAATACTTTAAAGCAATTTCTAAGTAAGATTTATAAACAGAAACTTAAAATAGTTTCCCAACACTGTCCACAAAGGGGCATGGATTTCAGGCCAAGGGGAGGACATCATAAAGATTCTTTCCACTACTACTTATTTCATCTGTACTTAGCAGAGATTTTCACAGTTAAAACTGTGAAAGGTTTGATGGGTAACCCTTTTCCCAACTATATGTATTGTGACTGTCCTATTTTCCCATCACAGAGCAAGTTATTTCAAGAATGTTGACAGAAATGTGGGGAAAGACTAAAAATGGCTGGCAGTCTCCATCTCACAAAGTGACCCAGAATAAATGAGGATCTTTGCTAAGGACTGGTCCTGAACCTTTGATGTAGTAGAAAAAAGAATGGATTTAAAAACTGAAGATGTCACTTACTACCTGTGTGACTTTGTGCAAGTCAACTTAAACCTGTTTTCTCATGTGCCATTCAAGGAGTGTGGACTAGATTAGGGATCCTAAAAGTGTTATATGTCAAGACAATTTCAGGGGATCTGGCAGGTCAAAACTGTTTTCATAATAATGCTATAATATTGTCTATTAAAACATTCCCCCCTTTTCCAACTATGAATCTGTGTGAAGCTGGATTTCTTCATACATATACTTCAACCAAAACAACATCACAACAGGCTGTATGCAGAAGCAGATATGAGAATCTAGTTGTCTTCTATTAAACCGGATGATAAAATGATTTGCAAAAAAAATGTAAAACACTAGTATTTTGCCAAGAAAGCCCCAAATGAGTCACAAAGAGTTGAACACAGCTGAATTGACTGAACAACGACAAAATACTAGTAGACATAACCCACATAAACAAAAGTTCTTTGGGATACTCAATAATGTTTAAGAATGTAAAGAAGTCCTCAAAAAAAAAAAAAAGAATGTAAAGGAGTCCTGAGACCAAAAATGCTGAGAATTTCTGGATGAGATGATCTCTTTATAATCCTTTCCAATTCTAGTTCTTAGAAACCTGCATAATTGATGCACACTGACCAAACCCACAAAAAAAAGGGGGGGACTAGAATACTAATCTATTCATTTATGATGGGAGATAAACTTGCCCTAAAAAACCAAAACTGGCTGTCTGAATAGAGCAGCCTTTTCACTCAAGAGACCAAATCATAGATCATAAGACCTCTTTGTGTACACAGTCTTAGAGCAAAAAGAATTAGTGGAATGTTCTCAATTTTATAGCTCATTGTAATAGAAATGGGAATTTGAAGATCTTCCTTGCCCCTTAATAAACCTAAGGGAATTTGAAGGCCTTCCCTGCTTCCTAACAGGCTGAATGTAATCACATGAAGCCTGTGGTGGGAGGAGCTTGCTGAATGGTGGAGCACAGCCCACAGAGAGCTGGGAGTCAGAGCAGCTAGATGGTGGGAGAGAGAGAGGACATACCCAGGGAGACAGCTAAGCTTGTGTTTGACCCCTGCTGTGAAAGGCTTGTGAATGTTGGTTTGTGGGAAGGCTAAAGGATGGTGTGGCTCTCTACTGTGTTATGGTGTATTAACTTCTCTGTTGCTATGATGGATTCAGTTTCCTGGTGTTGGGATTTGGTTATCTGGTGTCTGCATAAATGTTTTGCTTCTGTCTTCCATTTTGAGAGTCTGTTATATTTTGTGATTGATAACTGTGCTGGCATGGTCACAGTCATGATCAGAGCTGTGAATATTGCATTGGTGCTACACTTATCTATCATAATACTTTCATTTTATCAATGAGAATACTGGGGCTCAAAGAGGCGATTAATAATTTGTATATGTATAGAACATAGTTTAGCCCAAAGGTTTTCAAAGCTTTTACATGCTTTATCTCATTTGATTCTTTCAACAACTCTGTAAAATATTATCCCTATTTTGCAAATAACAGTACAGACTTATAGAGGTAAAGTAATTTTCTCAAGGTCCCCCAGTTAGTTAATGATAGATCTCCTAACAAGCTATGGTAGCCTGGCAAATCATTTGCTTTATTCTAGGAATATTTCTATGAAACCTACACCTGTCACTTAGAATCAGGAAACTTTACATAATAGTGCTGGAAACACACTGATCCAATTCTTATTCACGAACACTTCTTTTTTCCAGATCCCAGGCAGACAATCATCAATACATTTTCTTTTTTGTTTTTTTTGGTTTTTTTTTTTTTTTTTTTGGTGAAGCAATCAGAATTAAATGACTTGCCCAGGGTCACACAGCTAATAAGCATCAACACTTGATGCTTGAGACTGGATTTGATCTCAGGTCCTCATGACCCTTTCCATTGTGGTGCTCTACCTACTGCACCACCTAACTGCCCCTATTCAATTCCATTTCAAACCTATGTTAAGTGCCTACATCATGTGAGGCACTGAGAGAGAGAGAAAATAAAATGGAAGTCTACTTTCATGAATTTTAGAGTCCCCTCCCCTAGGGATAACAATAACCAACCTAAACTCAGTCCTTTCTATCTCCATCATACCCTCTCCATCCCAGTGATTCCAAACCCTCCCTTGTCATTCTTCAAATCCTGTTCACCATCCCTGGTAATTGATCCCTTATTCCTATGCCCCCTCCACAAATCCTCCTCTACTCAATGTCCCCTCTCCTTTAGAGTAGCACTAAAGTGTCCACTCCCTCCTATCATTACACCAATCTTGCCCTGCCAAGTATACTCATGGATTACTCTCATCATCCACTGCCTTCACTCACAGGCAGTTGAATATAGCTACAGAAAATGAGAAAAACATAAAAAACCATGCTGACTGGGGTCACTACAAATCTCATGTTCACTGCACTACACTATCTTTTACTCACCAAAAAGACTTTTCCAAACTTTTTTTTTCCTCCTCAAAGACCTCTCATGACTCCCTTCCCTGACCCCTTAAGCTGAGAAGCTTGCCTCATATTTCAGTGAAAAAAAATGAAACCATTTGCCAGGAGCTCCCTCTTTTCTCCCTTTCATCTTACATCCCTGATATGTCTTTTGCCAATATCTTCCCCTTCACTTTTGTCTCACATGATGAAATGGCCCTTTTTTGTTGCTTTTTAATTTTATTAATAATCTTTTCTTTTTAAATTTTGAGTTTCAGATTCTCTCCCTCCCTTCCACCTTTTCCTACCCATTAAGAAGACAAACAACATATCAATTATACATGTGAAGTCATGCAAAGCATATTTCCATATTAGCCATATCACAAAAAAAGAAAAAAAGCAAGAAAAATTATCATTGAATTTGTATTCAAAGTTCATCAGTTTTGTCTCTGGAGGGGAACAGTGTTTTTTCATCATGAGTTTTCCCAAATTATCTTGGATCATTGTATTGATCAGAGTTGCCAAGTCTTTTCACAGCTGATCATCATTACAGCATTCCTTGTAACTATGCATAATGATCTGCTAGTTCTTCTCACTTTACTTTGCATCGGTTCATAGAAGTCTAACCATGTTGGGTTTTTTTTTCCTGAAACTACACCCCTCCTCTATATTTCCCATAGCATAATAGTACTCCATCACAATCATATGCCACAATTTGTTCAGCCATTCTCCAATTGATTAGCATACCCTTGATTTCCAGTTCTTTGCCACTACAAAAAGAGCTGCTATAAATATTTTTGTTCATATAGGAATTTTCCTTTTTCTTTGATCTCTTTAGAGCACAAAACTAGTAGTGGTATTGTGGGATCAAAGGGTATGCTCAGGTTTATATCCCTTTGGGCATAGTTAGATTGCTCCCCAGAACAGTTGCATTAGTTCAGAATTCCACCAACAGTTAATTAATGTACCTATTTTTCCTCATCCCCTCCAGCATTTGTCACTTCTGATAGGTGTAAGATGGTACCTCAGAGGGAGGGGGCAGTCAAAAGGGAAAACTTCAAGGAGGGGAAGGGAGAAGGAAGAAACAAAAACATAAACAGGGGAGGGAATAGGATGGAAGGGAAGAGACAGATAGTCGTCATTACTGTGAATGTGAATGGGATGAACTCTCCAATAAAACAGAGGCGGATAGCAGAATGGATTAAAAACCATAATCCTACAATATGCTGTCTTCAAGAAACACATTTGAAACAAAGGGATACCCACAGGGTAAGGTAAAAGGTTGGAGTAAAATTTATTATGCCTCAGCTAAAGTAAAAAAAGCAGGGGTAGCAATACTTATCTCAGATAAAGCAAAAGCAAAAATAGATCTAATTAAAAGAGATAAGGAAGGAAACTATATCCTACTAAAAGGCACCATTGAGAATGAAGCAATATCACTACTTAATATATATGCACCAAATGGTATAGCATCCAAATTCCTAGAGGAGAAGTTAAAGGAATTAGAGGAAGAAATAGATAGCAAAACTATACTAGTGGGGGACCTTAATCTCCCCCTCTCTGAACTCGATAAATCTAACCTCAAAATAAACAAGAAAGAAGTTAAGGAGGTGAATAGAATCTTAGAGAGACTAGATATGATGGATCTCTGGAGAAAACTGAATGGGGATAAAAAGGAATTTATTTTCTTCTCAGCAGTGCATGGTACATACTCAAAATAGACCATGTACTAGGGCATAAAAACCTCACAATCCAGTGCAGAAAGGCAGAAATAGTAAGCGCATCATTCTCAGATCATGATGCAATAAAAATTATATGCAATAAAGGGCCATGGAAAGATAGACTAAAAACTAATTGGAAACTAAACAATTTAATCCTAAAAAATTGGTGGGTCAAAGAAGAAATTATAGAAACAATCAATAATTTCATTCAAGAGAATGATAATAATGAAAAAACATACCAAAATTTGTGGGATGCACTAAAGGCAGTTCTCAGGGGGAGTTTTATATCCCTGAGTGCATACTTAATTAAAGCAGAGAGAAGGGAGGTCAGTGAATTGGACATGCAATTGAAAAAGCTAGAAAAAGAACAAATTGAAAATCCCCAATTTAGTACTAAATTAGAAATATTGAAAACCAAAGGTGAGATTAATAAAATTGAAATTAAGAAAACCATTGAATTAATAAATAAAACCAAGAGCTGGTTTTATGAAAAAATCAACAAAATTGATAGACCCTTAGTCTATATGATAAAAAAAAGAAAGAAGAAAACCAAATTATGAGTATCAAAAATAAAAAGGGTGAATCTACCTCCAATGAAGAGGAAATCAAAAAAATAATGAGGAATTATTTTTCCCAATTGTATGCACATAAATATGACAATCTTAGTGAAATGGATGAATATTTACAAAATCACAAGTTGCCCAGATTAACTGAAGAGGAAGTGAATTACCTAAATAACCCCATCTCAGAAAAGAAATCAAACAAGCCATCAATGAACTCCCTAGGAAAAAATCTCCAGGGCCAGATGGGTTTACTAGTGAATTCTATCAAACATTTAAAGAACAATTGATTCCAATACTCTACAAACTATTTGGGAAAATTAGTGAAGAAGGAGTCCTACCAAACTCTTTCTATGACACAAATATGGTACTGATTCCTAAATCAGGAAGAGATAAAACAGAGAAAGAAAATTATAGACCAATCTCCCTCATGAATTTAGACGCAAAAATTCTAAATAAAATATTAGCCAAAAGACTCCAACAACTTATCACAAAAATAATACACCCTGATCAGGTAGGATTCATTCCAGGAATGCAAGGATGGTTTAATATTAGGAAAACCATCAATATAATTGAGCATATCAACAATAAAACTAGCAGAAACCACATGATCATCTCAATAGATGCAGAAAGGCTTTTGACAAAGTACAACATCCATTCCTATTAAAAACACTAGAAAGTATAGGAATAAATGGAGCCTTCCTTAAAATAGTTGATAGCATCTATTTAAAACCATCAGCAAGTATTATATGCAATGGGGATAAACTAGAAGCCTTTCCAATAAGATCAGGAGTGAAACAAGGGTGTCCACTATCACCCCTCTTATTCAATCTGGTACTTGAAACGTTAGCAGTAGCAATTAGAGAAGAAAAAGAAATCAAAGGAATCAAATTAGGCAAAGAAGTGACCAAGCTGTCACTCTTTGCAGATGATATGATGATATACTTAGAGAATCCTAGAGAATCAAGTAAAAATTACTTGAGACAATAAATAAATTTGGCAAAGTTGCAGGATATAAAATAAACCCACATAAATCCTCAGCATTCCTGTACATCTCTAATAAAACTCAACAGCAAGAGATAGAAAGAGAAATCCCATTTAAAGTCACTGTAGACATTATAAAATATTTGGGAATCTACTTTCCAAAACAAACCCAGAATCTATATGATCAAAACTACAAAACACTTCTCACACAGATAAAAACAGATCTAAATAGTTGGAAAAATATCAATTGCTCGTGGCTGGGTCGAGCTAATATAATAAAAATGACAATTTTACCCAAACTAAATTATATATTTAGTGCCATTCCAATCAATTTACCAAAAAACTACTTTGTAGAGGTAGACAAAATAATAACAAAATTTATTTGGAAAAACAAACGGTCTAGAATATCAAGAGAATTAATGAAAAGAAATGCTAGGGAAGGTGGACTAGCTATGCCAGATCTTAATCTGTATTATACAGCAGCAGTCATCAAAACTGCTTGGTACTGGCAGAGGTGTAGAGTAGTGGATCAATGGAATAGATTAGGTGTAGGAGACCCAGCAGTTAATGAATATAGCAATCTATTGTTCGATAAACCCAAAGACCCCAGTTTTTGGGATAAGAATGCACTATTTGACAAAAACTGCTGGGAAAACTGGAATACAGTATGGCAGAAACTGGGCATAGACCATTATCTAACACCATATACCAAAATCAAGTCCAAATGGGTACATGATCTAGGTGTAAAGGATGATACTGTAAGCAATTTGGGAAAGCAAGGAATAGTTTACCTGACAGATCTGTGGAGAGGGGAAGACTTTAGGACCAAACAAGAATTAGAGCATTATAAAATGCAAAATGGATAATTTTGATTACATTAAATTGAAAAGCTTCTGTACAAACAAAGCCAATGTAACCAAGATCAAGAGGGAGGTGGGAAATTGGGAAAGAATTTTTACAACCTGTGTCTCTGATAAAGGACTCATTTCTAAAATTTATAGAGAATTGAGCCAAATCTATAGGAATACAAGTCATTCCCCAATTGATAAATGGTCAAAGGATATGAACAGGCAGTTTTCAGAGAAATTAAAGATATCTATAAGCATATGAAGAAATGCTCTAAATCACTATTGATTAGAGAAATGCAAATCAAAACAACTCTGAGATACCACATCTCTCCAGTCAGATTAGCTAAGATGACAAAACAAGAAAATGACAAATGCTGGAGAGGATGTGGGCAAATTGGAACACTAATGCATTGCTGGTGGAGTTGTGAACTTATCCAACCATTCTGGAGAGCAATCTGGAATTATGCCCAAAGGGCTATAAATAATTTCATACCCTTTGACCCAGCCATACCACTCCTAGGGTTATATCCCAAAGAGATCATAGTAGTGGGAGGAAGAACCATATGTACAAAAATATTTTTAGCAGCCCTTTTTGTGGCTGCAAAGAA
Source organism: Gymnobelideus leadbeateri (assembly GCA_011680675.1). Taxonomy (NCBI): domain Eukaryota; kingdom Metazoa; phylum Chordata; class Mammalia; order Diprotodontia; family Petauridae; genus Gymnobelideus; species Gymnobelideus leadbeateri. The sequence goes on along the minus strand of WOXC01002984.1, from coordinate 117,892 downwards.
TTGGAAACTAAAGGAGTGCCCATCAATTGGGAAATGGCGAAACAAGTTGTGGTATATGAATGTAATGGAATTTTATTGTGCTATAAGAAACGAGGAGGTGACGGATTTCATAATTACCTGGAGAGACTTATACAAACTGATGCTGAGCGAGAAGAGTAGAATCAGAAGAAATTTGTATACAATCACAGACATACCATATCTTTGACGACCAACTATGACAGACTGGACTCTGTTCAGCAATGCAGTGATATAAGTTAATCCCGAATGACTCAAGAAAGTGAGAAATGCGCCATCCAGAGATATAACTAGAAAGAACTGAGCCTGAATCCTGATGGAAGCAAACTAAATGATCTTGTTCTTCTCATTGTTTGGTTTTACTTCTTCCTTACCATCTTTCATCCCACCTAGAACAATATGCCTTTGTAATTGGAATAATGTTTAATATGAATGCATTTGCAGACCCTATACTGTACTATATGATGACATGAGGGGAGGGGGGAGGGAAGTAAAGGAAATTTGAAAATCAAGGAACTATGGAATTGAATCTTGTTAACTGAAACTAAACTAATAAATTAATTTAAAAAAAAAAGATGGTACCTCAGAGTTGTTTTAATTTTCCTTTCTCTAATCAGAAGTAATTTTGAGTATTTTTTTTCATATGACATAGCTTGGATTTCTTCCTCTCAAAATTGCCTGTTCATTGCTTTGATCATTTGTCAATTGGGAAATGGCTCTTATTTTGATAAATTTCACTCTGTGGCCTACATATTTGAGAAATAAGGCTTTTATCAGAAAAATTTGCTATAATTTTTTTTTGCTATTACTTCATTGTCTATGGTACCTTTTAGTAAAATGTAGTTTCCCTGATTATCACTTTTAATTATATCTGGTGTTGCTTTTACTTTGCTTGAGATCATAATTGCTACCGCTGCCTTTTTAACTTCAGCTAAAGTATGAGAGATTCTGCTCCAGTCCTTTATTTTAAATCTGTCTTTCTGTTTCAAGTGTGTCTCTTGTACACAGCATATTGTTGGATCCTGCTTTCTAAACTACTCTACCCTCATCCATTTTATGGGTAAGCTCATCCCATTCACATTCACAGTTATGATTATCAACTGTATATTTCTCTACATCCTGTTTTCTTCTGATTATCCTTCTCTCTTTTTATTCTGTCCCTCCTCAGAAATCAGTTTTGATTCTGACCTTTTATCATTCCCCCTTCCCCCTGTCCCATCATATCTCTTTATCTCTTTCACTCCTATTTTCCTGTTGGGTTACCTAGATTTCTATACTCAACTGAGTGTCCCCTCTTTGAATCAATTCTTATGAGATGGAGGTTCAAGCATTGCCCACCATCCCCACCTCCTTTTCCCTCCATTATAAAAGCTCTTCTTTGTGTGCATCTTTTATGTGAGAAAATTTTTCCTGTTCTCTCCTTTCTCCTTTCTCCTAGTGCATCCCTCTTTCTCTCCCCTATATTTATCTTTTTTTAGACTATCCCAACATAATCAATTGATACCCATTCCCCCTGTCTATGTAGACTCCTTCTAACTGCACTAATAATGATAAAGTTTTTTGGAATTACATGTACCATCCCCCCATATAGGCATATAAACAGTTTAAATTTATTGAGTCCCTTATGATTACTTTTTCTTGTTTGACTTTTTGTGTTTCTCTTATGTCTTCTTTTTGTATGTCAAATTTTTTATTCAACTCTGGTCTTATCATTAGGAATGCTTGGAAGTCTTTTATTTCAATAAATATTCAATTTATCCCCTGAAGAATACTCTGTTTTTCTGGGTAGGTTATTTTTGGTTGTAATGCTAGCTCCTTTACCTTCTGGAATATCATATCATGCTCCTTTAATGTGGAAATTGTTATATGTTGTATGACCCTGAATACAGCTCCACAGTATTTGAATTATTTCCTTCTGGTTGCTTGCAGTATTTTCTCCTTTGACTGGGAGCTCTGGAATTTGGCAATAACATTCCTGGGAATTTTCACTTTGGGATCTCTTTCAGTAGATGATCAGTGGATTTTTTCAATTTCTATTTTACACTCTGAATCTGAGATATCAGATTCCTGAGATAGCAGTTTTCCTTTGTGATTTCTTAAAATATGATAGCTAGGCTCTTTTTTTTTTAATCATGGCTTTCAGGTAGTCCAATAATTCTCCAGTTCAGTTGTTTTTCCAATGAGGTGTTTTACATTTTCTTCTATTTTTTTTAAATTCTTTTGACTATGTTTTATTGTTTTTCAGTCTCATAGAGTCATTAGCTTCCATTTGCCCAATTTTAGTTTTTAAGGAATTATTTTGTTCAGTGGGGTTTTACATACCTCTTTTTTCCATGTGACCAATTCTGCTTTTCAAGAAGTTGTTTTCTTCAGTGAATTTTTGTACCTCCTTCTCCATTTGGCTTATTCTGCTTTGAAAGTTCTTTTATTTTCGATGAATTTTTGTGCCTCTTTTACCATTAAGCCAATTAGGTTTTTTAAAGTGTTATTTTCTTCAGTATTTTTGTGCCTCTTTTGTCAAGTCATTTATTCTCTTTTCACAGTTTTCTTCCATAACTCTAATTTCTTTTCCCAATTTTACCCCTACTGCTCTTATCTCTTTTTAAAAAGTTTTCCAGGAATTCTTGTTGACCTTGAATCCAATTAGAATTTTTCTTTGAGGCTTTGCCTGCAGCTGTTTTCACATTGTTGTCTTCTAGGTCCTGTGTCTTGATCTTCCTTGCCACCATAGTAACTTTTTATGGTCAAGTTCTTTTTTGTTTGTTTGTTTGCTCATCTTCCCAGCCTATTTTGTTCTCTTTGAACTTTATGTTAAAGTTGGGCTTTGCTCACCTGCAAATTGAGAGACACTGTGCCAAGCTACAAGCTTTTTCGTGCTGTCTTCAAAGCTAGTTTTCAGTGCTAGTGCTTAAATGGTGGTACAATCTGAGGAGAGGTGTGGTTGCTGCTCTCCTGGTCTTCATTCTTCTCTTTACCAAAGAAGAGCCCCTGCTTCCCTGCAGATGCAAGTACTAGTGCTCTTCTTGGCCCTATAACTGTGACTGAGTCTCCTTGTAACCGATAGCAAGGGATCCTTTCTGCCCTGGAACTGCAACTCAGAACTGATCATAGGCAAGAGATTGCTAATTAGCACCAACTGAAGCCAGTACCAGCAAAGGATGCTCTGTAATCACTTTCTAACCAGTGTTCTGACTCCCTTACTGTCTCTTGGCTGAGACTTCTTGAAGCTCTTCCTTTTATTGTTGCTACCAGGGCAGCCTCCAAGGCCCACTGCTGGTGCTCCTGACATTCTCCAGATCTGTGCCCACTCCAGTGTTACAGACTTCTCCTATGAACCTTCTAAGTTGTCTTGAGCTAGAAAAAATGTCTACTTCAGACCTTTTGTTGGTCCTAACACTCCAAAATTTTATTTGAGGCATTACTTTATTGGTTGGAGAGAGTTTAGCTGGGTCCTGACCTATAATCCACCATCTTGGCTGACCAGTGACTCTTCTTCTTGATGAGGTAAACCTTTCTACATGCACAAGTGTAGCACTAATGCAATATTTACAGCACCCACAATCATGATAAAGACTGTGACTATAAATATTGTGTGACATTCGATCTCAAAATATGCCAGATTCTCCAGGTAGAGGACAGAACTGGAGCATTTATTTAGCAACCAGAAAACCGAATCCCCAAACCAGTAAGCCTATTCCATCATGGTACCAAAGATATTAAGAAGCCATAATAATACTGACAGCCACACCATCCTTTAGCCTTCCCACAAACCAATACAAGATCAATATTTACTCACAAACTTCTCTCTCTCCTTGCCTGAGTACCTCTCTCCCACCATCTCTCTGGCTCTGATTCCCAGCTTCCTGTGGCTCTGCTCTACCCCTCAGCAAACTCCTCCCACCACAGGCTCCCTGTGATTACATTCAGCCTATATCAAAGCAGGGAAGGTCTTCAAATACCCCCTTAAATCTATTAAGGGATAGAGAAGATCTTCAAATTCCCATTCCCATTACAAGTGATCCTATTCCACCTCATCTTCTCCAGCAGATTTTCCTTTCCATCATACCCACTCTCATTAGTATTCAATCTCTCCCTGCCCTACTCCCCTCAAACATGCCCATGCCCACCCACTCTAAAAAAAACACCTTACTTGATCCATCCATCCATGCTTCCTATCATCCTATAGCTCTCCTCCCTTTTGTAATTAAGCTCCTTAAGATGGATATATAGAATCAGTGCCTACACTTCCTTCCTTCTCATTCTTTTCTCTGCCTTTTAAAGTTCTTATAACCTCACCTCTTCTTAACACTCCAGTTTTCTTATGCCTTTCTCCCTTCCACATACTCTGTAATCCAGTGACACTAACCTCTTTGCTGTTCCTTGCACAAGACACCCCATTTCTCAACTCCATGTACTTTCACGGGCTGTTGCCATACTTAGAATGCTTTCCTGCCTCCTCTCCCTCTCTTGGCTTTCCTAACTTCCTTCAGGTCTCAGTCAAAATTCTACCTTCTGGAAGAAGTCTTTCTTGACCCTACCTGCCCCCTCTCCAACAGCAGTACCATCCCTCCAAGATTATCTCAAATTTGTCATTATCAGGTGATAATTTATCACAATCAGATGCAGGTATGTAGTCAGAAGTGTGAACTGAAGGACTTGCTTGGTAAGGCAGAAGTATTTAAAGAAGAAGCCACTTTGAAAGGGCTATGGACAAATACTTATTCATGAAAGTCAAAAATATGATTAGGGAATAGCCTAAGAAATTATAGCACATAACTATAATGAAACATTATTGCAACATAAGAAATTATGAATGTAAAGAATTCAAAGAAGCATGGGAAAACATATGAACTGATGAAGAGTGAAATAAATATAACCAGGAAAACAACATATAAAAATGAGTATAACAATGTAAACGACGAAAAAAATTAATGCAATTTTAGCATTGTTTGACCCTGAAGAAGAAATGAGAAAATCCAGTTCCCTCCCTCCTTTTGCCAAAGTGGGGAACGATGTGTGTGAAACAATGCATATTCTGCAGACTCAGTTAATATGCTGAGGAGAAGGTGGTTTATTTTACACATTCTCTCTCTCTCTCTCTCTCTCTCCCTCTCTCCCTCTCTCCCCTCTCTCTCTCTCTCCTGTCTTGTTACACAGGATAACTCTCCAAGTAGGGTTTTTGTCAGAGGATATATTTGGAAATGAAGATGATATAAAAATAAGATATCAATAAAATCTCTTAAAATTTTATAAAAGAGATTAGAAGATTTTAAAAAAATAGTTTTGGAATCCGGACAAAGAAAAGTTTCTAATACACATCTATTTGGTCAAGAAGGACCTGGGAAAGTGATTAATTGGAGAGTTTTTAACAGTAAAAGTCAATCAACTAATCCAGATTTAAGGTATTATAGAAAGTACAATTTCACCTTGAAACCAAGGCACGGGTCTGAAACTCAAGGAAAAAGTTACTGATATCCCCAGAACTAGAGCTAATAGGTAGCAATCCCTTTAGGAGAAGGGAGGAACTATGATAGTCAAACTTATTTATTAAACCATATCTATTTATGGTTAAACACATATCCTGAATATACTCATCTAAAAAATTAAGTCCTCAAAGGCTGACTGAACATGTAATATGATAATGACCCTTGACCCACTACAGAAAATCCAGTGCACAGAGAAAGACAAAGCTGTGATGTCAAGTTCTAAATCTAAAAGAGGACAATTACTATTATTGTTCTGAATTATAGAAGTAGATATAACCAGCAATGAAAATAGAGTGCCCTATGTTCTAGGGGTACACTGTGTAGTTTTATCTTTGAGAGTAACCATAAACAGACAAATTTCAACAAGATTGAAAAACACCTGATTAAAAGTTGCTTCCATCAAGTTTGACCATTCCCAGTTTGGCATAGTGATTTATTACATTGTTTTTTGGGGGGATGAGGGTTTTGGTAATGTATTTGGGGTTAAATGACTTGTCCAAGGTTTCACAGTTAATAAGTGTCAAGTATTTGAGATTGGATTTGAACTCAGGTCCTCCTGACTCCAGAGTTGGTACTCTATCCACTGCGCCACCTAGCTGCCCTGATTTTGTTTTCAATAGACATGCAGTCCTTAAAATATTTCATATCCCGTCAAACTCAACTGATGTGTTAGTTTACTTTACTGAAATCTTTCACTTTTTTCATCCTTGAGGAAAGTCCACTAGCTAGGAATATATTCAGAAATAAAGAGGATGTAAAAACAAAAAAAAATCAATGTTGTTTTAAAGAAGTATAAGCCTTGGAATGGCTGAACTCTCAGTAATTCAAATACAACATCTGAAGCACCATGATATGATGAAAAAGCACACTAGGTTCAAACTCTCGTTCTGTCACTTGCATACTACCAATGTGGGGCTGGACTCAGTGGTCTTACAATCCATTGTATGTATGCATGTACTGAATGTAAAATAATAATAAAGCTCAACATGCATTTAAATTTTCCATAAAATTAGTTTTTTATAATGATCATAACTCTTTTAGCACCCATATAATTTTCCCATAACAACATAGAACCTCTACCTTCTTAAAAAGGAGACTTGTCAATAATATTACTCCTAATAATATGTTTTCTAGTATTTTATGGTTCTAAAGCACTCTACCAACATTATCTAATTTTAATTTCATGACGATCCTATAAGTGAAGTGACCCAGGGCCCATAGCTAAGGCTCTAGGTTTATACAGACCAGGTCTCACAATTATCCTCTTTTGGCACTATTTCCCCTGTGGATATCAGAACTTGGTTTATTTTGCTCCTATCCAGTATTTACTTTGAATGCATCAGAAAAAATAGTTCCTATTAAGGACATTATGGAAAAGGGTTAAAAAAAAAAATCCCACAGCTCCCATGAAAACTCCCTATCTAGCAATACAATAAATATAGATCACTTTTCTTTAATCCAACAAAACAATAAGAATATAGCTTTAGCTTTAGTATCGTGGGGGGAGAATGGGGTGGGGGAGTTAAGCCAAAAACAACTCTATTCTCTTCCCCAAAGGTAATCCAGTTTTCCCAGAGAATTCTATGGTCCTTCAGATTTATAGTGCTACCCTATATTGAGATTCCCCCTGTAAGGGTAAAACACTGGAGAATTGACCCATTTTCCACTGACCCTCAGAGTCTTCATAATTCATAGTAACAAGGAAGGACTTGATACCTGTTGGCTCTTCCACATTATAGCTTTATCCCTTGTTGTTTCTAGACTCTATTCTTATCTTAGACTTGGCCAGAGATGGCAAGAAATGGAGGTAAATTGAAATGGCAAAGATTTCCAGGATAAGCAGACAAGCCACATGATAATTCCTCTCCTAAAAGCATATTCTTCCTTTCTTTCCTGTGACCACATTTTTTCGTAGAAGAGCATAGTGAATGTGCAAGCTTCCCTTCTAAAAAACTGAACCTGAGTTTCTGTGTTTCTCAGCTTTAGTTCCCTCCACCTATTTCAAGTGTTCCTTTTTTTTTAAACAAATGCTTTATTAACTTCTGTTTTATATCATTCATTTCTCCCAGATTTTGAGTTACAATCATTTTCCCCCCCATTATTCTCCTACCCAACCTCCCAGAATAGCAGTCCCACAAGATATCGCTTCCTCCAATCTGCTCTCTCCCATATCTTCTCCCATACCCCCTTCAACTTTTCCATTAGAGAAAGGTGAATCTTTGTGTCCCAATGCCTGCACATCTTATATCCCAATTACAAGCAAAAGAGTATTAATAATAGTATTTATATATATTTGAAACATTTAATGTTAAGACCTCAAATTACAGATCCATTTCCTTCCTCCCTTGTCACCCATTCCCTCTGGGGAGATAAGTAATTCAGTATATGTTGTACATGTCTAGCTATGCAAAACATTATCATAGTAGATATATTGTACAAGGCTGCTTATAATTCCCTCCCACTCATCCCACCCCCCACCTGGTCCATTCCCTACATGATCCTGTCCCTCTTCTATAGTGGGTACTTCCAACCTCCCCTCCCCCCAAGGATGCCCTCCCATCCATCATCCCTCCTCTCATCCCCCTTCCCCCTATTCTGCTGCAGGTTGAGATATCCCATTTAATATGTATGTCATTCTCTCCCTGAACCAAATTCAATGAGAATGTGGTTTTGCCTTTTTTGCCTTCCTATTCTCTCCCTCCCTTGCAACCACTTCCCCTTGCTTCTTCTACATGAGATAGTCTACCCTACCCTGTCTCTCCCCATCTCCTCTTGCCACTTTCCTCTCTCACCTCATAATTTCATCCCTTGAGTGTTCTCCCTTCCCAACAAATTCAATCTATGCCCTCTATCCATATATAACTATAACCATATACACACATTCACATATGTATTCATATGACCACACACCCTTCTTCCATTATTTTCATAGTGAGAAAGATATCATCACTCACAGTTATTGCTTTTCCATATAGGAATGTAAATAGTTCAACTTTGATAAGTTCCTTTTGATTTCTTTTCCCTGATTACCTTCTCAGGCATCTCTTCCCTCTTGTGTCTGGATGTCAAATTTTCTATTCAATTCTGGTTTTTTCCTCAAGAATGCTTGAAAGTGCTCTATTCCACTGAATGACCATATTTTCCCCTGAAACAAAATACTCAGTTTTGCTGGGTAGGTGACCCTTGGGTTCATTCCCAGCTCTTTTGCCCTCTGTAATATCATATTCCATGCCCTTCCTCCCCTCAGTGTAGAAGCTGCCATGTCCTGTGCCATTCTGATTGTGTTTCCACAATATTGAAATTGTTTCTTCCTGGATGCTTGGAGTATTTTCTCCTTGATCTGGGGATTCTGGAACCTGGCTATAATATTCCTGGGAGTTTTCTTTTGGGGATCTTTTTCAGGAGGTGATCAGTGGATTCTTTCAGCCTCTATTTTGCCCTCTGGATCTAAAACATCAGGGTAATTTTCCTTGAGAATTTCTTGAAGGGTGATTTCTAGGTTCTTTCTTTGATCATGGCTTTCAGGTAGTCCAATAATTTTTAAATTGTCTCTCCTGGATTGATTTTCCAGGTCAGTGGTTTTTCCCATGAGATATTTCACATTGCCTTCTAATCTTTCATTTGTTTGGATCTGCTTAACAGCATCTTGATTTCTCATAAAGTCATTAGCTTCCATTTGCTCCAGTCTAACTCTGAAGGAATGAATCTCCTCAGTGAGCTTTTGAGATTCTTTTTCCATCTGGCAAATTCATCTTTTTAAGGCATTCTTCTCATTGCCCTTTTGGGCCTCCTTTGCCATTTGAGTCAGTCTATTTTTTAAGGTGTTGTTTTCCTCAGTCAGGCTGTTGACCTTCATTTCATACTTTTCCTGCATCCTTCTCATTTCTCTTTCCAATTTTTCCTCCACTTCTCTTATTTGATTTTTAAAGTCCTTCTTAAGGTCCTCTATGGCCTGCAACCCGCCCATGTTTTCCCCTGGGGCTTTTGGAGCAGGACTTCTGACCTCACAGTCCTTTTCCCGCTCTATGCCCCCAAAATAGGAGTCTAGGGTTGCATTTTTTTGTTTCCTTTGCCTTGGCATGTTGCCACTTAATTACTTGACTTTTGGACTTGTTGCCACACCATGGCTTTAAGGCCAGATAGAGGAATTTTCATCCCAAACGTGTGGGGGGCAACTTCTGTTTCTGGCAAGCTGTAAACCCACCCACAACTTCCACCCTAGATCACAATCCAGATCCAGGGAGGTTAAAGCAAGAGCGATTACCCCCCAAGACTGATCGCTGGATCTCCCTACAGTTCACAGGCCAAGAGCTGGAGCTGCCTCTGAAAACTACAAAATGGCATGTCTCCTCAGAAGCTTCTAGCCCCCAGGGGAGGGAGCTGACTCATTCCCCAAATACTGGTCCCAAAGTCCATAGGACACTAACCTCTTACTTTGTCCTAGGCATGTCTATGTGGATAATTCTGGAGTCGCCACAGCTGCTGGTGTTCTGGGGTCTCTCCAGCCAGCTGCTGGCCCTGCCGCCCTGGGGCTAAAACCTCGGCTCATGCAGACCTGGGCTCGGCTCAGCTAGGCTCCCTGCGCTCTGCGTGCTGCACTCCCAGAGCGCTGCGCTGGTCCTTCCTGCAGTGCTACTGGGCTGTCCTCAGCAGGAGGTTAGCTTCTCTGTGTCATTCTGTGGGTGCTGGGGCTCCAGAAGTTGTTCAGAGTCCCCTTTTACATAGTTTGGGGGGAATCTGGGGGTAGAGTGGCTTGGATGAGCTGTTTCTACTCCGCCATCTTGGCTCCACCCCCTCAAGCATTCCTTTTAAAAGGCCCAGGATAAAGGTATAATCTAAGTGTAATGAAATTGGTTTAATATCAGTTATCCTCAATTATTACCCCGGGCAAGGTCCATCAAGAACACAATATCAGCACAGTGGGGAACAATCGGAGTGCAGTATTTTCAGTAACAGGATTTAAATCCAGCCTCTTCTGCTTACTACCTTTGTGACTTTGAGCAAGTCACTTAATATCTCTGGACTGAGAGATTAAAAATTGAGAAATGTCTCAATTTCCACATCTTCAAAATTAGGGGGTAGAACTAAATGACTTCTAAGTTCCCTTCTGACTCTAAATCTATCATATGTCAGAACAAGGTCTCAAATGTAATATCAGTGGCATCTTCAATACCAGAATAAAGATTTCATTCCCAAACCCTGCTAATTTTTTCCAAGCTTCTCCCTCTATAGGTAGGTAATATGAATACTACATTCCCTATTTTATAGATGAGGAGAGTAAATCTCACATAGGTTAAATGAAGTGCAGAGAGTCAAGCCCATTGTTTGGATTCCAAATTCTAAATGGGTGATGGTGGCCAAAAGAATTTATCACCTAGTGGTCAGCCCGATATGGAAGAGCTTCCTTGTAACTTTGCTAAGTTGGTCCTTGGGCAGCTGATAGTCTTTCTCCAGGATTGTACTCAGACCCTTTCTAAGTTGGTAAAGACTGTAGTCCTTTGGCATAATCTAGAGGACCCAGGGTTATAATTATTAAATTAGGAAACCTCATGACTTTCACTAAGTTTCATGCCCCTCAAGTAATAACTAAATGAGTGTCTGTTTATCTTAATAAATAATTTTTATTGGCACATCAACTCAATAAAACACTCTACTAATGCTTGGAAGGTTATCATCTATATCCTTGAAGGAAGCTCCCATGCAAACCTGAATCTTAAACTATTTTATATTATCAAAAAGAGAAAAATTAAACATTTAAAAATTAATTCAGTTACAAATGAGAAAGCATGGAGAGGACATAGTCTAGTGGAAGGAGTAGTAGGTCAGGTTTAGAACCTGAGGCTTCTAATTCTGACTCTGCCAATAACTAGCTCTATTTTCTTTGGCAAGTCACTTAAGCTCTGGACATTGGACTCCTTATTTATGAAATGAGAGGCTAAACTAGGTGATCCCAAAGGCTCTTTCAGTTCTCAGACTTTATGACTCAGTAAGAATTCACTTTCTGGGTTGACATGTCCTTGGATGAGAGTAGCTTCTGATATAGATGGAAAAGATTTGGTACAAAAATTAAATAGTTCTTTGGTATTAGGTGAAGCAAAAGCAGTATGTCTGTCTGTGTTTTTATTTATAAGTCTATTGTACATGTATTTATTTGTATATACACACATATATTTATAATATATGTTATATATGTAGATAGAGAGAGAGAGAGGAAGGCTGATAGGAACAGGATAGTTGCTGAAGCAGCAGTTGAATAACAAGAAAAGGCTATTTATAGAATAGCACTGCAGTTGTGAGCTCATTTTGTATGTAACAAAATACTAGGTAAAGAAATTATTATTAATATCAGTAATGATTTATTTTTAAGAGAATAGAGATTGTATATTGTGGTGGAAAAGTTATATACATGCTAAAAGAAATATAATCATCATGGAAAACTGATTTAATGAAGAATTTAGGTGCACATAGAAATTTAGTATTTCTATATTGTATTGTATGTATGTATGTGCTTTATATAATAGTCTCATCAATTTAAACCTTTAAGGGTCCCCTAAGAGGCCATTTAGGGCAGACAAGTGGTACAGTGGATAAAGTGCTGGGCCTGGAGTCAAGAAGACTTCTCTTTGTAAGTTCAAATCCAACCTCAGACACTTATAAGCTGTGTGACCTTGGACGAGTCAATTAACCCTGTTTGCCTCAGTTTCTCATCTTTAAAATGAGCCAGAGAAAGAAATTACAAACCACTCCATTATCCTCCCCAAGAAAAGAAGCCATTTAGCCTAATCTCTCATTTTATAAATGATAACACTCAGGCAGAAGGAAGATTAATGATTTCTACAATGGCACCTGTGAGATAGGTGGCAGACAGACATATCCTGAAAAGCAATATCTTCTTTTGAATAATAACCACTGAAGTTTTAGGCTGTAATGAATATTCAAAGAAAGCTCATGTGTTAACTTGTGATGATGATACAGTCTTTTGGGCCCCCCTGTAGCACTCAAGGTGAAGAAATGGACTTTTAATCTTTCCCAAAAGTTATTACTGAACTCCTGCCATTTTTGGTTTTCTTTGGTCAAGCATGCAGATGGGCAGGGAATGGTTACCTTTTCCTCCTTATGAAAGAAATGTGGTCCTAGTCCTTTCCCCCTATAAAGTCAGTGCTTATGAGGCACTGTAGGCACAGTGCTTAGAACCACAGTGCTATTGCCATAAATAGCCTTTGCTGTTATTCAGCTGCTACTTCAGCAAACACCCTGTTCCTACCAGTCTATTAGACCCCCATTGCTCATTTATTTCTCATAGTCAGTTCAGGGTGAGACAACCTGAACAAAGTCTTTTAAATGAGTTTCAGTCACAGGGCACTAAGCAGAGCTTTCTGGGTTAGCAGATCCTAGCTTCTGCTTCCAAGGAGAAAAATAACAGCTGGTCATCTCACAGACCAATAAACAAGTGTGCATAATACAGGTTCTCTGGGTGCCTAAAGGAAAAGAGGATCCTATCCTCCATCCCAAATATTCTTCCAATCTTGTCTGGCAACCTCTGTGCCCACTATCACTTCTCCAATGGAGAGGGCCAATACACAAAAGCATGTCTTTTTTGTTTTGTTTTGTTTGCTTTTTGAAGGGGGGAAGGCAGGGCAATTGGGTTAAGTGACTTGCCCAAGGTCACAAGTCTAGTAAGTGTTAAGTATCTGAGGCCAGATTTGAACTCAGGTCCTCCTGACTCCAGTACCCGTGCTAAAAGCATCTTCTTACTTTAGGGAAATTTGGGGTAGATCTTATCATGGTCTTCTATATACTCAGTAGAAAAGACAATGACCTTTATCTTCCAGTATCTTCTAGAAGGAACACAAAGCATAAGACAAAGGGACAAATTAAAACAGCCAGAATAAAATCCACTATATAAACTTTTTGTTTCACTTTCCCAGTCTGCTTTAACTGTAACTGAGGTCTGGTTCACAAATATGGAACAGAATTTCTACTTCATTTTATTTAAACTTGAAAGAAACTCCATGGATAGTAAAGAGCAAAAGGCTTGCCTTCTATTAATATTAAAAAATTTAGAGAAGTAACTATGTATTCAATAAGCTTCTTGTATTTATTTTTCCTTTTTAACATGACATATATGATATTATTAAAAAAGATAAAATACATAATTGTTAGCTATCCCTATGTGTCCATAATAACCACAATAGATCTAAAGTAAAGAATATATGCATATATATGTATATTTGTGTATAGATATATATGTACCCATCTACATGTGAGTATATATATATTTATTTATAGTTGATATTCATAGATAGATTATAATGATAGATGGATAGATAACAGACGGGTAGAAAGATAGATAAATAATATCCCAAAAGTCTTATTGAAGTTTTAATCTACAGTCCTTAAAATTTAGACTCAAATCTTAAGCTGTAGAGCTTAAAATTGCCCTAAGACTTTTGGGGAACCCTGTAAGTACTACACACTATTTTATAGATAACTCGTCATAAAATCTCTAGTTCATGCTCACTACTGAGGAAAACTGGTTTTAGAATCTGACTTATTTGACTGCCCAAGAAAAAAGTTGCTTTGGATCCCCTGTAAAACCTCAGGCTAACAAAAGATTTTCTGTTTAAAGTATGGAACCCATGAATAATTAAGAAAACTCTTCTTCCCTCACTTTCCCACAGGTACCTATTCATGTCATCTGACTTAAGGGGAAAAGCCCTAACAATTAGAGCTACCCAAAAGGGGGATGGGTTGCATTAAGAGCTAGAGGGTGCCATCTCACTCAAGGTCTTCAAGCAATGTTTGAATGATGGTTTGTTGAGCATATTGTAAAAAATTTTTTTCTTCAGGTACAAATTGGATTAAATGACTTTGAGTTTATCTACAATCAAAAGAGTTGGCCCTAACAAACCACACAGAAAAAAAAATGGTATTGAAACCTATGCTTGGAAAAAGGAGTTTGGATGATAATGCAGCAGGAGTAAGAGACAACAGATGGAGAGACTGTGTGCTGCCCTGGTACACACATGTTAATGACCTAGATTCAAGCCCTGAACACATTAGGAGGACCCCTATAGCGGGGCACAAACAGCAAATGTTCAGTATCATTTAATACCAATAAGTATTTAATAATCACTTACTTTGTGTCAGGCATTATGCTATGAAGAGAGGGATGGAATGGAGTGGGGAGAAACTTGTGGCAGAAGTCAGCAGGTGATTTGCAAAAGTCCAAGCTTGAAATGATGAGGGCCTAAACCAGGCTGGTAGCCAGTGTCAAAGGAGAAAAGGGAGAGCAGTCAAGAGAGGTTACAAAAGTAAAATTAGTAGTCTTTGGCAACAGATTGGATATGGGGAGGGGGTAAGAGAATAGTTGAGGAAGATTCCTAGGTTGTGAGCCAAAGTAATTGGGAAGTTGGTGGCCCTCTCAACAGTAATAGGGAAGTAAGGAGGAGGGGAAAGTTTTCCAGTGTTTTCTCATGATAGAATTTTTTTTTTTTTTTGCTTTTTTTTGGAGGAGGAAGGTTGGGCAATTGGGGGTTAAGTGACTCGCCCAAGGTCACACGGCTAGTGTTAAGTGCCTGCAGCCGGATTTGAACTCAGGTCCTCCTGACTCCAGGGCCACTGCTCTATTCACTGTGCTACCTAGCCACACCCCTCATGATAGGATTTTAACTTACTCAGCAGTCTTTTATTAGTTAGTGCATTTCTAACAAGTCATAATATATGGATCAGGGGTGAAAACCTGCTCCCTGGAGGCCACATGTGGTTCTCTAGGTCCTCAAGTGTGACCCTTTGAATCCTGAACAAATTTTTATTCAAAGGGCCACACTTGAAGACCTAGAGGGCCACATGTGGCCTCCAGGCCACAGGTTCCTTATCCCTGGTATAGATGAACAGGTTTCAGCTGTTCTTTGTGAAAGGATCCCAAGTTCCAAGTACAATGCTCCAAACTGAAATCACCAACACAAACCCACAGACTCATCCATTCTTACAATTTGGCTTTGGGTTCTTGCCTCTACACTCACACCCTAAGGGATGAGAGAATGGGGGAATAAGAATAATTTCTTCTACCATTGGCTTGTGTTAGAAAAGATGTGACATGAAAGCAAGAATGGGATTCTCAAAGCTCAGAGGTGCCAATGCAGTTGGCAACACTCCCAAGTACCACAAACCACATTAAAATATAATTGGGAAATATTTTTAAAAATTGATAAAAAATATAATAAAGCATAGTTAACATTACATTTTAAAACTGTCGCTATATGGCTCCCAAAGATACTTATGTATGGTTTTGTAGCTCCGATTTCTGAGTTTGATGCCACCACTCTAAGCCATAAAAATATTGTAGAAAGAAGTAAGAAAATAGTCAAGGGGCAGGGGGAGGATGGGGAATGATAATAGAGACAATTCTCATTGGTTGCTCCACAACATTGTACACAACACAGTGCTAAAGGTAAACTTCCTGAGCACCCAGTGGGGGATAAAACCTTCCATTTCATTAACTTCCTGACTAGGGATTCTATAAATCCTGCAAAATAATAATAATTTCTAGTATTTTTATGCACTTTAAGGCTCACGAAGTGCCTTAGCTATATTAGCTTATGTGGTTTTCACAACAATCTTGTGATATAGGTATTATTGTTATTGTACCCATTTAATGGATGAGGAAATTGGGGCTAACATTCTGTAATGGGAATGGGAATTTGTATACCATGGTTAAGTGGTTCACCTTGGTTACACAGGTAAGTATATATAGTGCCAGTGCAATATTTACAGCACTGACCATGACTATAAATATTCCTACATGGTGCTTTATCACAAAATATGACAAATTCTCCATATAGAGGACAGAACCAAAGCATGTATTTAAACACCAGAAAACCAAATCCCAACACCAGGAAACCAAATCCATCAAAGCAACATAAAAGTCAATGCACAACAATGTAGCAGAGAGCCATGCCATTCTTCAGCTTTCCCACAAACCAAAACAAGATCAATTTTTACTTATAAACCTGTGTCCTTGCCAACTCCTCTCTCCCACCATCTTTCTGACTCTGATTCCCAGCTTCTTGTGGGCTCTGTTCCACTCTTTAGCAAACTCCTCCCATCACAGGCTCCATGTGACCACATTCAGCCTATTAGGGGGTAAAGTTTACTTTCAAAGCAGGGAAGGTCTTCAAATTCCCATTCCCATTACAGTATAGGAGGCTGGATTTGAACTCATGACTTTCTCAGTCTAGGTTCAGCATTCTATCTCCTGTACCACCTAGCTTCCATAGTGGCTGGCACATAGCACTGATGGTGCTTAATAAATGCATGCTGACTGACTACATCATATCTTGCTATATCTTTTCAGTAACAGTCAATAGTCAAAAACCAATAAACTGACTGACCTAACTGCCTCTGTGAGAAAGGAAATATGGGAGAGTCCACAGATACCAACTGGATAAGATATCTACCAACAGTTCCCAATCTACTGCTAGAGGGTCTTTATTTTACAGGGACTTTTTTTGGATAGACCTTTAAAATGTATTTTAGTACAAAATTTAGTACAAAAGTTGATGCTGAATAGATTATTTACAATAACCAGCGGGACCCATTAACCAAAAATAAAAGTAGACCCCAGGACCTCTAGTTTATAATAATAAGGCTTAGGCCACTAAAACTTCAACTATGACTATTAATTCTAAGATTTGTCATCTAAGTATAAAAGGAAGGTAGTATCACAGCATTAGATAAAATTAAGAAATTCTGACTTTTTTCTCTTTCATTCAAAGTTCCCTGTAGAGTTTTCAATAGCTTTCTCCATGAATTGGTAAGAAGCTTAGCACAATTTTTTTTCTAAATAAATAAATTCAAATATTTTCTTTGTTGATATAAAGCATATTTGGCACACAAGAGATCTCTGACCCAAATGTTCAATCCTGACTTCTAAAAATTTAAGGCTGACTTCAGAGTGTGAGTGGATAAACATTAACATTCAGTTAAGTCAACAATGGGGTGAAAATCTTCCCATATAAAGATACCAATGGGGGTGGCTAGGTGGTGCAGTGGATAGAGCACCAGCCCTGGAGTCAGGAGGACCTGAGTTCAAATACGGCCTCAGACACTTAACACTTATTAGCTGTGTGACCTTGGGCAAGTCACTTAACCCCAATTGCCCTACCCACCCCGCTCCAAAAAGCAAAAAAAATAAAATAAGATAAAATAAAATAAAATAAAACTACCAATGAAAAATAGGTAACAAAACAAAGATAAACTTCATTGAATGCTCTCCCCTCAAACATTGCAAGCAATACATACATTAAGGCTACCAAAGCATGAGCAAATTTTACCTGGTACTTTCTCAGATGACTTGTAGATTGACCACTCCATGCCCCCAAAGTCTAACTGGGAAGAGCTTCCCTAAAAAGAAAGCAGAGAAGGTGAGTCAATAGACCTTTAAAGAAGCCCTCTCCCTCCAATATTTCAAAGGAAACATTGTCACTTTTCCTACTTAGGAGCAAATAACCTATTGAAAGGAAAATAATAATTATAACTGACACTTATAAGTGTTTTAGAGTTTGCAAAGCATTTGGTAAACATCACTTCGTTTGACAGACAACACACTGAGGTTACCATTACAGAGAAGGAAATTGAGAAGAGTAAGGCAGTTATATGACTTGTCCATTGCCACAGTTAATAAGGTCAGATGTAGAGTTTTAAATTTTGATCTCTGCTGACCCCAAGGCCAGGGTCTCTCCACCTCTACCTTCATTTTACTACACTAGCCTTTAGACAAAGAAAAAGGAAGGGAGAGAAGAGAAAGGAAGCTATTTACCACAGGCAGAACTGACTCCCTACAAAGTTGTGAAATAATCTTGGTCTGTCTCTAACAACCTTCATGTCATACCCTGCAAAGTTAAGCATTATCCTGAATGAAAAAAAAAATGGACATTTGATAAACTCTCAGACTTTCAAGACTTTGTTAAAAAAATAATCCTGAACTTAATAGACAATTCAACATATAAGAATCAATAGAAATATAAGGTACATAACAAAGATTGGTTATAAGGGATCCATAAGGAGACTGTTTACTTTTTTATATATGTAAAATGTATTCTAAGATTCTTATTAATAATTGGGTAGTTCATGAGAAAGATTGAGGAAAACCTGAGTATGATATTAATTTTAAAACTAAAACCATTTAAGAACAGCTTAAAAGAGTAATTATTTTATACAAATGAGGTTCAAGAGGAAAAATTGATACATGAATTAGACGGGGGAGAAAGGCTGGTAGTTCTGGTAATCTGCTTTCATAGGGAATGGGTTTAAGAGGGAATAATACAGCTATATTTAAAAGAGTATAAATGAATTCTAAATGCAGAAGAAATAAAAGGGTAGCAGCATAGGGAGAGGGGAGAGAACAAGGGAGGGATCTTTAGAGAGGAGGGTGAAGGAATAAGTAAATAGGGTGTTTAGATTTATAGGAATAGGAGGTTGGGGAAGGATCCTTAGAGGGGGGTAGGCAAGTCATAGGAGGGCAAAGCGGTGGATAAAAGTAGAGGAGGCAGGTGAGATAGGAAACAAAAGATATAATCATACATAAAAAAGAAAGATCAGGAGTAAAATAGATTTTGGAAAGTATATGTCTATGTATGTATATGTGTATGTATATATCTATAGCTATGGAGAAACATACCTAAACTTTATTGCGGCCTTCTGGGGGGATTGGGGGAGGGAAGAAAAAAGAATAAAGTAAAAAATAGCACAGCAGAGAACAAAAGAAAACTCACAAAGAAGCAAAGAAAAGATGGACAATCCCCAATGCAACAAGTATTATTTATCATATAGGTTTTCTTGAAATGAAAATTTATTGTTACATCTTTTGAATCCTCTCTCATGTTCTGCTATGCACATGACATGTTTTTTTTCCTTTCTAACTCTATATTTAAATTCCAATATGTAAGTGTATGGTGTGTTTTTGTTTCTTTTCTCTATTCTGTATTTGTGTTCTAATGTTTGAGTCTAAAATAAAATTTTGAGGAAAAAAAAGAGTACTGGGGACTACTACAACCTTATGAATTTTGAACAATTAGAAGAGCAAGCTGTCAGGGTTCCAGGAACTGGAGACCATACAAGAGTCTGTCATTATCACAACCTCAAGGAATAACCTGGGTAACCTAGCACATCAGTGCACCAATCCAGTAACAGAGACACCATGTCTTGCAACAAGGAAGCTACTTATCCAGTTGCTATGCCCCATTCAAAAGACAACTCCTTAAAGTGATTGCTTTGTCACAACTGCTTTAAAGATTGAGTCTGTTCTCTTCAGGGATCAATGTGGTATACTGTACAATGTGCCCCCAAATGAGGGGAAGTTCTGTACATCAGATCTTACTACATCTTTTCAGTAGCATTCAAAAATCAATAAGAATACAAGTCATTCCCCAATTGATAAATGGTCAAAGGATATGAACAGGCAGTTTTCAGAGAAAGAAATTAAAGATATCTATAAGCATATGAAGAAATACTCTATATCACTATTGATTAGAGAAATGCAAATCAAAACAACTCTGAGGTACCACATCTCACCAGTCAGATTGGCTAAGATGACAAAACAGGAAAATGACAAATGCTGGAGAAGATGTGGGCAAATTGGAACACTAATACATTGCTGGTGGAGTTGTGAACTTATCCAACCATTCTGGAGAGCAATCTGGAATTATGCCCAAAGGGCTATAAATAATTTCATACGCTTTGACCCAGCAATACCACTTCTAGGGTTATATCCCAAAGAGATCATAGAAGTGGGAGGAAGACCCATATGTACAAAAATATTTATAGCAGCTCTTTTTGTGGTTGCAAATAATTGGAAATTAAGGGGGTGCCCATCAATTGGGGAATGGCTGAACAAGTTGTGGTATATGCATGTAATGGAATACTATTGTGCTATACAAAACGAGGAGCAGATGGACTTCATATTTACCTGGAGAGGCTTATACAAACTGATGCTGAGTGAGAAGAGTAGAACCAGGAGAAATTTGTACACAATTACAGACACAACGTATGTGTGATGACCAACTATGACAGACTAGACTCTTCTCAGCAATGCAGTGATATAAATCAATCCCAAAAGACTCATGATGCAGAGAGATGTCTACATCCAGAGAACTAGAAAGAACTGAGTTTGAATCCTTATTGAAGCAAACTATTTGATCGTTTTCTTTTTATTGTTTGGTTTTATATCCTCTTTACCATTTTTCATTCCATCTAGTACAATCGGCCTTTGTAACCTGACTAATGTCTAATGTGAAAGTATTTGCAGATCCTATACTGAATTATATGCTGTCATGGGGGGTGGGGGAAGGGAGGGAAGGAAAAATTGAAACTCAAGGAACTATGGAATTGAATCTTATAAACTAAAAATAAACAAACACATTAATAAAGACAAAAAAAAGTAAAAAAAAAAGTTAATAGCCAACAAACATTTATTAAGTATCTACTATATGCCAAGCAGCTTGCCCTCAAGGAATTTACAGTCTAATAAGGGAGAAAACAAGCATATGTTCAACAAATAAGTTATATACAAAATAACTAGGAAATAATAAGAGCAGGAAGGCAATAGAATTAAGAGGTATTGGGAAAGGCTTGCTGTAGAATACAGGATTTTAGGTGGGACTTAAAGAAATCCAGGAGGCAGAGATGAGGAAGGAGAACATTCAAGTCATGGGGTACAGTGAGAGAAAATGCCTAGGGCCAAGAAATGGATGAAGGATGGATTGGAGTGAAGAGAGACTTGAGACAGGCAGAACCAGAAGCAGGCTTTGGCAATAGAATAAGTATGAAATAACTAGAGCCTGCAACAGAGTAGTGGCAATGTCAGAAAAGAGATGGGATGTATTCGAGAGATGATGCAAAGGTGAAATCTACAAGCCTTTGCAACATACTGGATGTAGAGGGTGAAAGATAGTAAGGAGGCCAAGAAGACTCCTAGGTTGTAAGCCAGAGGACCTGGAGGATGGTGTTACCCTCTACAGTAACAGAGAAGGTTGGGTCAGGGTTTTTGCATAGCAGAGCATCTCCCTTGCTGCAATCTATTAAAATCATGAGAACTGATGATGTCTGCAAGTGACATAGTATAGAAGGAGGGAAAAAAAAGGACCAGGACAAAGTCCTGTGGGACACCTATGGTTGGAGGAGGTGTTTTGAATGAGGATCAGGCAAAGGAGACTGAGGAACAATAGCTAGGAACAGATAGATAGGAGGAGAACCAGAAGAGCAAACCCTGAAAACCTAGAGGTTATCAACGAGTAGAGGGTGATCAACCTAATCAATATTAATTTTTTATTGATATCAAGTAGATAACTGACTAAATTTATATTGGGGAAAAATACACTATAATGGGGTCTCAAGGCCAAAGCATTAAAAAGATACCCCAATCCATCAGGGTTCTAGAGTCAGTTAATGGTCCTCCTTACGTAAAAATTGGAATAAGGACCCTTCAATAGCTTGTTTAGGTTAGACCTCCATAGCCCAGGCTGGAAACACATATTTCACATATCTATGCTCTGTACCATCACATACTGCCAATTTCTAGTTCTCCCTGCCTCCTGAGGAAACCCATCAGACAGACTTTGAGGACCTATCTACTCCCTATAAAATCTATGACCCTGTCTGATTCAGGAAATTTCCTTGATAGGAGGTAGCAATGGACCCAGGCATCAAACAAATCAACTTGAAGTGATAAAATCTCTGCAAAACCTAGGAGGGGGGCAGCCTCTTTCTGGATCATCACTTACCTCCTTCCTCCTCCTGCCATAGCCTGAAGGTTAATGTTGCAGAGCTTTCCAGCAAACTCCTGTATTGAATCAATAATTCTCCTGGCTCCCCTAGCTATCACTTCTTGGTAACTTATTCTAGTACTTAGGTCTTCCCTTGTGTGAGTTAAAACTCTATAAAGTAAAGGCCTATTGATTTACAAATTATTTCCTCTGTCTGACTTTTGCAAAACATCCTTTAAGTCCCCAATCTGTCTTTAGGAACAAAGAGAATCTCCAAGAAACTGATTCATACTTAACTGTAAATTACTAATAAGACTCAGAGTACTCTCCCTCTCAGGCATTTTTTTTGTATTTTACCAAGAAATAATATCCTAAGAAAAGCAATGAAGCTTAACAATGGGATTTCTGGCAAATGTGAAGAGGTATTGAAAGAGCACTGGCTTTAAGTCAGAAATCTCAAGTACAATATCAGCTGTGTGATCTTGGGCATCCCCAAGTCTCAGTTTCCCCATCTGACAAATAAGGATAATACTTGGTCTTACTCCATCGTTTACAGGAGATCCCTTTTAAATAAAACAGCACTATGGACATGAAAGGTTGTAGTAGCAACAACATAATAATGGCAGCACTATCTTTTGTAGTGGGTCTTCCCAGAATTCTTGACATCAAACTTCCTAGGTAATCACTTCTTCTGCCTACTCATAAAACTGATTTTTTTTCCTCCTAAAGAAAATGATTTCCATTTGTATAAATTTTGAATAATGTAGACTGGCAAAGAGTTGCTTGCAGTGATCTCAATTAGCCTAAGAAATATGTTCCTAAGCTGTATAACTATGTGAAATTTCACCAAATTCATCCTAGCATACACTTCCTTTGCTTATGCCTGGCATTAGATGACGCATGCTCTTAGGAATCTGCACAATAAAATGAGCATATCATCTGCATTGCATTCCTCTGACCTCTCACACACACTTGGAATGTTAATCTGGTTTACTGAATATTCGTCTTAAGGAGGTGGTCTGTGATTATCTAATTTGCCTCCCCTCGGGGCTACTCCCCACAACTTCATCCCTTAGGTTCAATACTAGGTAAGAGAAAGGGGTGGTCACTCAATAAAACACAGTATCAGTGGGAAAAAATGGACCTACAAGTAGAATACTTTAGTAGAGAAACACACAGAGGGAATACACATGACACAAGCAATTTGCATCTCTAATAGTGAAAGTCCCTGGTGTCCTTTTCCATCTCACAATGTTTCTTATGCTGGTCTAGAACTGTATCAATGCTGGGCAGATCATTCAGGATAGCTCCCTTGGCTGATTTTTTTTTAGGCAGCTCAATTCCAAATAGCCAGTGCTTTCTTTTTGACTGGTAAAGCTCACATTCCTCAAAGCTGTATCCTGACTTGACTCTAGGGCCCAATCCCTACAGGGCTTGGCATTTTATACTAGAACAGAAAGTCCACAGAAAGGCTCCATGGCTGATAGGTGGATGAGGGGAGTTGGGGGAGGAGTAGAAAGAAATCCCTTCACAATCTATCCCAATAAGAGAACTATTCCTTCTCAAGGGCTGAGTTCTTCTTCCATAGATGACTCTCTTCTCTACTGCCAGTTTACATTCCTCATAACTGTTTCTGGCCCCTCCTACTCTCTAGAGAATGTGTCTTGCTTTTTAAAAGGGCTTCCTGAGGTGTTACTATCATCCTTCAAATTCCATCAAGCTTAACTGAAGAAATGCTTTACCTCTTCTAAAGAGGTAACAACATAGACACTTTTTTCCACTTTGCTTTGGGATCTTAATAACTCATTTTCTCCATTACATGACCCTTACCTTCAGTAATTTTATCAATGGGGCTTGAAGAAAATCATTTGATCAGGAGTATTTTGATTAATGAGAGAGAGAGAGAGAGAGAGAGAGAGAGAGAGAGAGAGAGAGAGAGAGAGAGAGATTCTTAGAATTCTCCAGATGAATACTTGGTATCCTGATTTTAACTTTCATCTTCAACTATGAAATGTTAGTAATTCTTTCATCCTTCACTTTGCTTTGGTCATATCATTCTGTTTTCCTTAAGAAATAGTATTCATATTAGTGATCCAGAGGACTAGTTGGAACTATTTTACTGTTTATTCATCTTTGTGTTCCTTCTCAAGGTGAGGGATCCTTGCCTGAAGTATGACAACTTTCTTTTCTAAAAGTTACCAGGGTATGAAGTAACTACCCTTGGAAATTTCTGAAGTGATTAATCACTTAACCACAATGATTCCTGTTGTTTATACCACTCACATTTGAGAATTATATCCAATATATACCTTGTATGTTTATCAAGCAATTTATAAGAAATGAAAAATGGATAATTAACAGAATAGCAAGTTGACATGATTAACCAAAAATGAGCTCTTTCTTTACATCCCTAACTCTTTTTTCAAGTCACCAAACATTTATTCAGCATCTATTCTGTTACAGGCACTATGTTAGGTGCTAGAGATATGAAGAAAAAATTCAACAGTCCCTGCCCTTAAGAAGCTAACATTTTATGGCATAGGGGATAGTATTACACAAATTAAGTTATAGGGACAGCTAGGTGGAGAAGTGAATAGAACACCAGTACTGGAGTCAAGAGGATCCAAGTTCAAATTCGACCTCAGACACTTAATTACTAGCTGTATGACCTTGGGAAAGTCACTTAACCCCAATTGCCCTGCCTTCCCCCCTCCAAAAAAAAAAATACAATTTAAGTTATAAAATAAATATAAAGTAGCTGGACTGTTATTTAGAACATTAAAACATTGAGGGTTGGGTGGTGTAGCAGCAAGCACCCAAATATCCCCAGGGTGACTGCCAACACAGGTTCTCAGATCTGCTTTTCAAAAGGAAAGCAACTCAAAATCAGTTAACAAGCTTACTTTAATCAAACAAACATATATCATTTACCTAGTTCAGGGGAAAAAGGTCAGCACCCCAAACTTCAGAGTATACAGACAGTAGTTTCAAAACAGAGAAACAAACAGATCAAGCAGACAGGCTTCCAAACTGTCCAACCATTATCAATACCAAATCACAGTTACCAGAGAGGGAAGCATCAACATCTGGGTTTTCAAAGCCGGAGGGCTCTCAACAACGGCTGCCCAGAGTCTCATCTGGTAAAATCACACAACACTTCTCAAAGTGAGCCCCAAAGCAAAGCCTTTCATCAGGGTTTATATAGTCTTCTCCTGGCTCAGAGAATGTAACCACCCTCTTGACCCACTGTCCAATCACACAGCATCAAGATGTGGTCATTCCTGAAAACCAAGCCTCCTACCACAGGCTCCATGTGACCACATTCAGCCTATTAGGAGGCAGAGTACATTTTCAAATCAAGGAAGGTTTTCAGAGTCTCTTAAAGCCAATCAAAGTCTATTAAGCCAATCAAAGGGCCTAGGGACAGGGAAGATCTTCAAATCTGCATTTCCATTACAGGTGGCAGGAAAGGTTTTGTGGTCTCTAACAACATTTTCCATTTTGTTGCCCCTTCTGCTATTGGGGTCTTTAGAAGACTAACTTAGCTTTTGGGGGAAAGGGTCATGTTTATTTAATTTTAGAGAATAAAATGCCAGAGATATTGGGTTTTTGAACCATGATAGTTTAATGCAAATACTCAATTTCCTTTTAAGTGATTCAGTCTTACACGCTACTTTCTTAAAAGAGTGGACAGCCTCAAGTATCATACAAAGCATTTTGTTTCTACAAATCTGTTTTTCTGATGGAAGGTAGCATGGTTTTATAGATAGAAGGACCTACTTTGGCATTAAAAAGCCCTAGACTCAAGTGCTACTGTTGACGTTTAGGGTTTCTGAGACCCCAAAATAGCAACACCTGGGTCCTGCCCATATGAATTTGACCTGTCTTCCTTCAGCCAAAGGAAAACAAAGTTTAATAAAAATTTACCATATTGGTCAGACTCTAAGGAATCTCAGAAATGGTTAGACTCTTAAATAATCTGAGCACTTCCATGGAAATGATGGGGGGAATGGCAATAGGTTATACAGGGGTGCCAATCTATGACCAGAGTCCCTAAGTCTGGAATGAATTCACTAGGCTCAAGCAATCTTGAAGTCAGGATTGCAAATGTTTATTGTTACTCTTTACAGTGGGCAGGGGTTCTTAGGGAACCTGAAAACTTAAAGAAGTCACAGGTATAGTTTTAAAGAATCAAGATAGTAAATTTGGTGTCAATTATGCTAACTAGGTGAGTAAGGGTGGGATTAGGGAGGAGCTAAGGAGTGGTCAGTGCTTAAAGGAACATACACTTTTTTTTTTAAAGCAATTGGGGTTAACTTGCTCAAGGCTACACAGCTAGTCATTATTTATGTGTGGGTGCTCATTTTCTGAGGCCGGATTCGATCTTGGGTCATCCCAACTCCGAGGCCAGTGCTCTTACTCACTGCGCCACCTAGCCGCCCCTGGAACATACACTTTTAATGTCAACTGCACAGGTGTATTGCCCATAATTCACTGGGAAATAGCCCAAGGGGAGACGACCTGGAGGTGTGGTTTTAGGCTTGAAACATCACTAAGTCAGCTAGCAGTCAGGGCTGACTGAGAAGTGCCTAGTCTGCCACCCATCAGGTTCATGTTTGACAAGATGGATGTTGGGAACCAAGGCTAACTCAGTAAGTGTATAATTGGCTAAGGAGTTAACCTATAGATAGTGCATTGAAGGATTCATAGATGCAGCTGGCCGCTCTACTAGGGAGAGATAACATTTGCCTAAGCCAAAATGTTTATAGATGATTTAGTGAAGGATTCATAGGTGTAGCTTGTTATTGTTCCAAGCAGAAATAAACAGAATGGGCAGGCCACTCTCTATAGAAAGAGGAGATAAGAGATAAGTAGATAATACAACACATTTTCAATGCAAATCAGTATACTTTATTGGAGAACTTTTAAATATAGACAACAAGAAAGTTAAGCATAAGAAAAGAACCCTCCCACTCTTGAAGAGTCACAAGGGTCATTCTCTCACTCCTGGATCCTGCCTCTCCTTCAGATGAAGACAGGAAACAGTGTTCTTCCCTATAGACACATACAGTTCTAGCTTTTCTCTTCAGTCAAGAGTGTCCCTAGTATAGTGACAGAAGTAAGCCAGTAGGGTTATCTAGTAAGAAAGAGCAAGTTCTTCCTAGACTTGGTGACTCCTGAACCAATGAGTCCTAATGATGGGGTACAGGCTTTGGGAACCCTCTTGAATCTTCCCACTTGATAAGGCATTTGCCTGAGGCCGTAAGCCTTTCATTATCACTAGGCCCGAATCTCTATTACTCTTAACCTAGCCTAGCCCTCCATTGTCCAGCTACTTCCCACCCTTGATCCTACCAAAATATCTATACCCAAATCTCTTATCCTTAAATTAGCCTAGCCTCCAGTGCCTGTCATTTCCAGGTAGCTTTCAACTATTTCCCACCCTTAATCCCATTCCTGCAGTCTGACCTCAGTTCCATCAAAGATCCTCCTTTGACTCCTCCTCAAGACAATCCCCAAGCCCTTCCTCTAGACCAGCTCTAGATCCCTCTCACAGTCTTTCTGTGTATAAGATCCATTTTGCCATGATTGAAGGTGCTGAGATTCAGTCTAGCACAGACTCAATCTGTGTCAGATTGTTCTGGCCCACTTGTCAACACAAGCATCACAAATACTCAGGCTCCTTAAGAGTCTACCCATTATGGCAAATCTTTAATAAACTTTGCTTTTCTTTGCCTGAGAGAAGGTTTGAGTCAAATTCATTTGACAGGACCCAGCATATCGGTATTTTGGGGTCTCACACACTCCTAAACTCCAAACCTCAACACTAACAGGTTAGAAATAGTTGCTGATGATAAGCTAATTAAGAAATTCTAGGGTAGTTATCAGAAAAGGGAAAAAAATATGTCTGGGTCTTGGCAGACAAAAGCATGCTATTTTTCACTTTCATTCTTTTTCTGTTATCTGAGTCTTCTTGCACAAAATGATTAATATGACACTCAAGGCAGTGTGGAATTGAATGTTGTAAACTAAAAGTAAATAAATCAATTTAAAATTTAAAAAATAATTAATATGGAAATGTTTTACATGATTGCACTTGTACAACCTATGTCTGATTGCTTACCATCTCAAGGATGGGAGAGGGAAAGGAAGGAGGGAGGTATAGAATTTGGAACTCAAAATTTTTTGTTAAATGTTAAAAAATGGTTTTAACTTGTAATTGGGGAAAAAATTACACACACACACACCACACACACACACACACACACACACACACACACACACACACACACCTCCATCTAAGAATGACATAGCATGTTGGTGAAGACAATCTCCTACCGAGGTGCTGACTACCACCTTAGAACTATGATGCAGCATGCCAGTCATAATAATTTCTGA
Organism: Gymnobelideus leadbeateri; assembly: GCA_011680675.1. Taxonomy (NCBI): domain Eukaryota; kingdom Metazoa; phylum Chordata; class Mammalia; order Diprotodontia; family Petauridae; genus Gymnobelideus; species Gymnobelideus leadbeateri. The sequence continues at coordinate 89,229 of WOXC01002984.1, read as the reverse complement.
TCCTCAAAAAAGAAAGGACACAGAAAGAAAGCTCCTTGATTCAGTTAATCAGTTCATCATCAGCAATCATTTATTGAGTGTCTTCTATGTGCTAGGCAATGTGTGGGGCACTAGGGATACAAAGATGGAAAATAAACAGTTCCTGTCCTCAAGCAACTTAAATTCTTTTGAGGGAGAATTATGAAAGGGCCATTCCTCAATGCAAGTGTTTTCTAGAAATGGGCAGTACCTGGACAAAGGAAACAAAAGATGAAATCTCACAAACAGTACTGTTTGATAGTGTATGAAGGAATAATTTCCAAACAATTAGTGCTATCCAAAAATGGAATAGACTGCTTGGGACAATAGTGGATTACCCTTCATTGAGGGTTTTTAAGCAAAGGGTAAATGACCATTTATTGGGGTTGTTTTAGAAGTGCTTTCATTTGGTAGGATTAAATTAGTTGCCCCCTAAGAGCCTTAGATTCTGTGAAAATTCTTGAGCCATGAATTAGCTTAATAATTTGCAATTTTCAAATGAAATACCCAAAGCAGCAACAGTGTTGAGTGGTCAAGTGGTATTGTTTTTTTTAAAAATTGATGATGATAATGGTAATAACTTTATATCTAACATTTTACATTACAAGTGGGAGACATGGCATGGCACAGTAAATAGAGAACTGGCCTGAGAGTTAGGAAGAATAGTGTTAAAGTCCTCTCTCTGGCACATATTGATGGCATGATCATCTTCAAGTTAGTTAACATCTTAATGACCCCAAGCAAACTTCCAAATTGCAGAATAGAATTGGACTACATTGGCAGAGGGAGTATCCTCACTGGGAGTTCCCTGACCCAATAAAATCATAGGTTTCATCCCCATGCTCCCTACAAAATATTTAGTTACAAAACACATTCATGTGCATTATTTCCTCTGTTTCTATCAACAACTTTGTGAGTTCAGTAATAAGAAAATCATACCCACTTACAGATAAAATAAACTGAGATGCAGAATGCTTATATGACTTCCCATTGGTCAAGCAGCTATAAAATGAGGAGGCTAGGTAGCCCAGTAGATAAGGAAGCTAGGTGGCATAGTAGATAATGTTGGACTTGGAGTCAGGAAAACCTGAGCTCAAATCCTGCCTCAAATACTAGCTAAATGACCCTAAACAAGTCACAACTTCTCTCAGCCTTAGTTTTTTTTATATGTAAAGTTGGGATAATATATCATCTACCTCACAAAATTATTGTAAAGATTGAATGAGATAACACATATGGCACTTTGCAAATCTTACAGCTACCTAAATCGAGTCTCCAAATTTGACTTCTAGTTTCCTATTCCTCTCACTAATTGGGCAATTTTGCACAGAAAAACATCAAATGCTTTAGGAATTTTAATAATTTTTGACAGAGAAAGTAGAATTCAACTGCAGCATTTCACTAGTAAAACCTTCAGTTGTTTTGAATGTAAGCCACAGCTGTATGTGTGTCCAAATCTGTTGGCCCTTTGTCCAGGGCTATAATAGCTCATTACTTCTCTACTCAAAAAGTGACCAGAGGAATAGCTTTACTGACTTTTTAAGCTTAATGATAAAGATTCTGCCTCTGGTACCCAATTGTTTAACCCATCACCATGTCTTTCTGATAAGAACACTTTTTCTCTGGTAGCACTTACAGCATGCTTAATTCTTCCTTTGTTTAATGAAAAGTCAAAGAATGACCAGAACTTAGACTGGGCTAGATGACAGCAAAAGGGGGGAAGCCTACTCTTGAGGTTTGTGTAGTTTTTATGAGCTGTTCTCAATTATTCAGGAGCTGGCTAGTCTGTTTGCACATTTTTGAAGACAAGGGAGCAATGCTTAACTGACTGTGAACAACAAGCAAAGATGTGCTCCAAACTATGAAATCAGTTTCTAGGACGAAAAATCGGGAAGAATCAGTGGCACAGTCTGAGTACTGCATCCCTGAGCTTTCTATATTAGTTTTAATTTGAAGGATCATAAAAGACGATATATTGAGGAGCATCTAGGAGGCCCTGGAGTCAGGAAGACCTAAGTTCAAATATGGCCTTTGACACAACACAAAACTAGCTGTGTGTCCTTGGGCAAGTCACTTAACCTCAACTGCCCTGCTTTCCCCCTCCAAAAAGAAAAAAAAAAAGATAGAGAATTGGAAGAGCCTATAGAAGCCAGCAAGTTCAATCATGTGACAGATAAGAAAACTATGACCCACAGAGGGATCCCTGGTGACTAAGGATACTTACAAAGCTGGGATTTGAACCAGGTTCAGAGACTCCAGATTTAGTGTTTTCACCCTATCATATTGCCTCTCAGTTTCTATTAGGCTTTTAACAACTGAAATGTAAGCATCTTCCTCAATCTTCCCCATCTCCTCTATGAAATAACAACAGGAAGAAGCTAGGGGAAAGGAAAGAGAAGACCTAAGATGTTTGGTAGGCCCAGTCCACAAAACTTCAAAGTGAGGAGGTAATGGAAAGAGCTAGTAAATGGTTGTATGTATAAATTCCACTGAAACATTGGAATGTATTGAGGATAGGAAAGACAGACATAGTTATTTTTCCTACTAGGTAGAAGTTGAGTCAAAGTCTGATTGGATAATCCAAATATACTCATATCCTTAAACTAACAAGACTAATGTTGCAACCCAAAAAAAGATGAAGAGAAAGGGGAGGGGGTAACCAGCTTTCTGAGAGACTATTCTCTGGTGTTGAGTAGAACAAAAAAAACACTGAAATGAGCATGTGACTAAGGGCACTTGGCCTTTATTATTGTATGGGGTCAAGCATTCCATCAGCAGTGCCACTGGTGATTAAATAACAAATATAAATAAATGAAAACCCAAGAAATATTTATTAAGCACCACGCTACCATGAGAATTAAAAAACAAAATGAAAACCATTCCTTGACCTCAAGCTTATAAATTATTCCCTCCATTAATACAGGCATTACCACAAGCAAATTTCCTTCTGAGATGAAATGACCTTTCTTTAAAAAGTAAAATCACCATCTCCTAGGAATTTGTTGATATGTCTCAGGTCACTTCATTGATGGCAGACAGTCTTGGATTTCTGTATCTATCAGAGTACCTAAACATAGTACTAGATATGAAGTATCTATATTCTGATTGATTGGCTACCAAAGATGTATATGGTTAGGAGTGACTAGGTGGCACAGTGATTACAACACTGGCCCTGGAGTCAGGAGGACCTGAGTTCAAATCTGGCCTCAGACACTTAACACTTAACAATTACTAGCTGTGTGACCTTGGGCAAGTCAACCCCAATTACACTGCCCTCCCCCCTCTAAAAAAAAAAGATATATATGGTTACACTTCAGAATAAAATCTTGTAAATTTTGATCACTAAAACCTCCCAAGATATCTTGGGGTTTATCAGCTAGATTTCTTTTGAAGGACCATGCTTTAAATCACTCTGATTGGCCAATAGGTCCCAGGCCAAGACTCATTTGGTCATTATCTGGAGGGCTCAGAGTATAAATTGCAATTGTTTCTGTTTTGGCCAGAAACCCTGAAGGTCTTCCCCTCCCAGACTAATTTTTTTTTTTTTAATTAGGTAAAAGAGACCATTCTTTGCCTCATTTCTTAGCTACCCTTCATCACTGAAGGGGTGTTACCTCAGACAAGCTAAGATCTGGGAAAGACCTTAGCTTAAAAAAGTCAAGGTCTCCCACTACATCAGGGCCATCTCCAGTCATCCTAATTTATATCTTGCCACTGGACCCAGACGGCTCTGGAAGAGAGAGTGAGGCTGGTGACTTTGCACAGCCCTACATCATTTAAATCCAATTCACTTGCAAGTCATGACATCACCTTCCTGAAGTCATGGTCCTCTTCAAGAATGAAGGACAAATAACAAAAACATGGTTACACAATTTCGGCTGATAACCTCAATATTAGAGATATGAAATAGTGCACAGGATGCTGTATTTGAAATCAGGAAAACCTGGGCTCAAATCCCACCTCTCATACTAATTAGATGTGTGACCATAGTCACATCACAACATAATGAGCTTCTAGCCACTAAGACAATGAATTGTAGACACTGTAGCTCCAGCAAAGTCACAGCTCCTTGTTATGCTAGCATTAATCACGTTTTTGTTCCCACTTCAATTGATTTAATTTCTTCAGACTTTGTTAAACCTCTGAACCTTCAGAAAAGCTTAATCTTTATCTATCTTATTACATAGAGAGCTGTGATTACATTTTTTTTTTTTTGCTTTTTGGAGGGCAGTTGGGATTAAGTAACTTGCCCAAGGTCACACGGCTAGGTTTTTATTTGTGTGTGCGGTAATGTCTGAGGCCAGATCCGAACTCAGGTCCTTCTGACTCCAGGGCTGACGCTCTACTCACTGCACCACCTAGCCGCCCCGTGATTACATTTTTAAGCTACTACTTCACTATATTTATTCCCTTCAAAAATTTTTTATTCAGAAAGTCCTTGGAAATTCTGACATTTTAAAAACACTTTTCTTCTGAGCATCTCAAAGGGCTGAGGAGGTATCAATCAATAAATCTCATTATAAGACAACTAAATACAGTAGTCAAATGATCCTTGGGATAACTTTTATAGGCTGAGAAATAGAAGGATCCCACTAAATGAGTTACCTAAATTTCACAAGCAATATGCCTAAAGACAAATTAGATTAGTGAGGATCACAAAAATACAGTCACACTTGCAGTCAGGTTCTAAGATCTGGCTCCCACAACCAATACAAAAGAGATAGTAGACACATTTTATCTCCTTTTCTTCTCTTCATTTTCCTAATGTGTTCTGGTGTTCTGGAAAAATGGCATGGTATAGTGGGAAAAGTGATTGATTTCAAATCCTGGAACTGGTATTAATTTATGTGACCATGAGTAAATTCATTAACTTCCCTAAACCTCAGTTTACTCTTCTAGGGAGAGACAACATATATAGGGAATGATAGTTAGGGAAGGCCATTTTGATATGCAAAGTTTCACTGGAGGTGTAGATTTGTCAATTGACATATCCTTTTCAAAAGTAATGATAGTGCTGATTCAATGATTGTTTACATAGCAAAAACTGGGAAATATGTGTGTTTGGGAGAGATAGGGAAGTGTATCCACCACAAGAAGTGTGGCAGGAAGATTTCTAGAAAGAAGCATGATTTGGGACCAACTTGTTGTATATGGATCTCAAGCACCATCCCAAGGTAAGGATTTCAAAAGTGAATGGCTCAGCTCCTCCAGATCAGTCTTTGGTGGTAGTTGCTGCTCATATAATAGGATAGAGGGCTAGCCAATGGATAGCCTGAGTGCTGAACTGGTATCCAGAAATTGGAGGAAGGTGGAGAGAAAGTGTCCAGAACATTAGGTAGATTCTGTGCAGACTCAGGAAAAATATGGGGAAGAATAATATAGGATGAGAAGGTATGGGTAGGATTTCATCTGTACTGTTTTGGGAAATATTCATATCAGTGAGGTCATGGGACCATCAAACCACTGAAGTACTGACTGATGCATTTTAGTAGCAATTTAGAATAAATATCCATTGATTGTGATAATGATATTTTGTCAACCAAGTTGTAAGACAATAATGATATACCAGCTCTCCCATCTCACTAGGTCTTGTATTTGCTACTAGCCCTGCTCAGCATCCCAGAAGGTCTGGTTTTGACAAAAGCATAAGATATGAAATATATTTTTATATGGAATATTTTGCTGGCAAATTGAATGTTCTCATTGATTAAGAGCTAGCATCAAGGTCTCTCTACAGAAGGGCCCAATAGATAGGCACCAAGACAGTTGTAGAGCAGCTAGGTAGCACAGTGGATAGAGCACTGGGCCTGGAGTCAGTGAGACCTAAGTTTAAACCTGGCCTCAGACACATACTAGCTGAGTGACCCTGGGCAAATAATCCCATCCAATTTGCTTCAGTTTCCTCATCCGTAAAATGAGCTGGAGAAGGAAATGGCAAACCAGTCCAATATCTTTGCCAAGAAAACCCCAAATGGGAAAATGAAAAGTCAGACACAACTAAAATTATTGAACAACAAAACAACAGTTGTGATTTGATGGGGCTTAGGAAGCAAGGTTATCAACTCCACATCATTTAAGTCTCCTTTCACCATGATAGTCTCATTCTTTCATATCCTCATGGCTTTTCATCTCCAAAATGATGTTTAAAAAAAGATGGTCATTTTTATCACAAAGACATCAGAAAGGTACATTGGAAGGGTTTTTGGCTTAGGAATGGATCCGAATACCTGAGACCTGGCTCTGCAACCAGCTATCTGTTTCTTTACCTCCCTAGCCCTCAGGTTCTTGATCTTTAAGTTGAAGGCAATGAACCACATAATGTCTAAATTCCCTTCCAATTCTAAGTTCTTTTTTAAAGGGTAGAAGGAGCAATGAGACATTTTCTCTAAATCCTCCTGCTGCCCAGTGAACTCTAGACTACTGGCTATTGCTATTCAGATTGTAATTGATGAAAGAAATCAAGATACTGCATGCTTTGCATCCCACAAGATTATGAGACATTCAGACTTTCATTTGAGCCACTTAAAATTTTAAAAGTGTGATTTGATGTCATGGAAAGAGTAGTGAATCTGGAACTCAAGAAGGGGGTTCTGTGGTTTATGATCTGGCCTTCAGCCAGTGACTTCCATTATCTGAGCCTGTTTCCCTAACTACAAAACAGGGGAGTTAGAAGGAATGACCCTGAGGCCATTTCCAGCTCTATTTCCTATAAGACTTATTGGTCTGCTTTCTGCAATAAGAAAATGTTCTAATCTTTCTGGAAATTCAACAGTTTAATTTAAGAAAGGTGCTAAGTATATATAGTACAACACATCCATTAATGAAGAAGAATGGTGCTTTCTAATGGCATACTTTGTCATCAAAAATTTTATTAGCAAAAATATAAATATTATAAGAACCATAGTGATTCATTCCATTATATAATTTCCTCTTCCAAAATTCACCAGAATACTTCTTCCTTCTTTCTTTCCCCTTAAAAGGAAACTGATTTTCCTGGCCTCTTGACCTGTGAGATGAACCTTCCTTACCTTTACCTCCACCCACCCGTCGAGGACATTCTCCAGCTCTGTGACAGACATCCTATCCATGAACTTGGCCTGGGTTTTCACCTCCCTCATTACCAAAACCACTGAGTTTGGCAAACCTCCCCCAATCTGGTTCTTGGCCTTATCTTACTCTCTAATAGCCTGTACCATTTCCTCTGAATCCTCAAAGTTACCATCCCAGGAGAAAAAAACCTCTTAATTCCTCATTGCTTAGGATGCATTTATTTTTTAATTTAATTTATTTATTTACTTTTAGTTTACAACATTCAGTTCCACAATCCCTTGAGTTCCAAATTTTCCCCCTCCCTCTCCTACCCCTACTCCCATGGCAGCATGCAATCTAATATAGGTTCTACAAATACCTTCACATTAAACATTAGTCAAGTTGTAAAGAAGAATTATAACCAGTGGAATAAACAATGAGAAAGAAGGAACAAAACAAAACAAAAAAGAAAGAGAAAGCAAGTAGTTTGCTTCAACCTGCCTTCAGACTCTATAGTTCTTTCTCTGGATATGGATAGCCTTTTCCATCATAAGTGTTTTGGACTTGTCTTATAATGTTGCATTGCTGAGAGGAGCCCAGTCTATCAAAGTTAGTCATAGGATGCATTTATTAAAGGGTGTTTTCTTCATAGTTTGGTTTCCTTGTACTCCAACTACTAATGTACATAGAGAAGAGGGTGTTTGTGCCAGCATGCCCTGGGGAAGTATTCCTGGATTCTTCCAAGGAAAACTCAAAATGACATCTCCCCTCACCTCCTATCCCACCCCGCAGTTGTACAGGTATGTTGCTCCACAATCTGTGTATCTATAAAATGAATAGAGAATAAGACTCAGAGTCAAGAAGACCTTAGTTCAAATCCTGCCTTAGGCACTAACTATATAACACTGGGCAAGTCATAGCTTATAGCTAGAGGAGTCTAGGTTCCTCATATGTAAAAATGGGGCTAATAATAATAGCACTTACTTCATAGGTTTTTGTGAGCATCAAATGAGCTAATACATGAAAAACATTTTACAAACCATAGAGCATTATATAAATTTCATTTTTCATTCAATTTCATTCAAATTCCGTTTCTATTGCTATTCTGGGAAGAGGCAATTGTTTAGATACCTAGTCCAGGAGATGCTATAATTGCTTTAATTTTCTTCACTTTGGGAGTCCTCAGACTCATTAGCATCAGGTTTTGAGTTATATTAGTTTTGGAAGAAAAAAAGGCTTCATGACAAATAAATTAAAAGAACACAAAATATTTCTGCTATGAAGTGTTCTGATAGTGACTAGAAGGTGGCTTATTATGATGTGATTTGATTCCTGGGTAATTTTGTTTGTAGGAAGATTTTCTGAGACAGAAATAAAAGTAGAAAAGCAATTGTGATCTTTTTGTTGGATTCCGGGTATCCCAGTGTCCTCCATAAAATGTATTTCTTTCACAAGGTAATTCATTTTCTTCTTATAGGGAAAGGAGAGTTTTGCCTTAAGATTGTTACAAATAATAAATTACACAGAAGTTATAGCCTCATGGGTGGAAAAGATCTGAGTTCAACTCCCACCTAGCTGTGAAGCCTAGATGAAGCAATTAAAATTCTTGAGCCTCAGATTCTCAATGCCTTAGGCCAATGGTTCTGAAACTTTTTGGTCTCAGAACCCCTTTACATTGTAAAATATCAATAAGGAACCCTGCCCCATTACACACAAAAAAGAGTTTTTTCTTTATATGGGTTTTATCTATTGAGATTTATCATATTAGAAATTAAAATATGAAAATAATTTCAACCTTTCAGGCTCCCTGAGAAGGTCTCAGACATCAAGATGTCTCAAGACATCAGGGACCCCCAGGAAGCCCTGGACCACACTTTGAGGACCACTGCCTTAGGACTGTAGCAAATAAAATTGTCCAACCTCTAATAAAAGAGACTGAGGCAGAGCTCTGAGACAATAACAATTTATTGAAGGGTTCATAGTCCCTTCTATTGAAGATCTTTCTTATGATTTGAGATGCCCCCTTCTTCCTGGACCTTGTATTTATAGAGTTTGATATCCAAATATGCAAAAGAAGCATGGTAAAATACAGAATCCCATTGACTGACATATGATACTTAAGCTTAAATAAACAAAAAATGATCTGTCAGCAGGGTGACAAGTTGGGTGAAACAAAGATATTGCCACTGAGTAGGTGGTCATAAGATGGATGGGCTCCCAAGACAAACCCAGAAACTATACAAAATGCTTTTCACACAAATGAAGTCAGATCTAAATAACTGGAAAAGTATCAGTTGCTCATGCAAAGATAATATAATAAAAATGACAATTCTACCTAGATTAATTTACTTATTGAGTGCTATACCAATCAAAATAATTTTAAAAATTATAGAGCTAGAAAAAACAATAACAAAATTCATCTGAAAGAACAAAAGTTCCAGAATATCAAAGGAATTAATGAAAAGAAATGGAAGAGAAGGTGGCTTGGCCATACCAGATCTAAAACTGTATTATAAAGCAGCAATTATCAAAACTATTTGGTACTGGCTAAGAAATAGAATGGTGGATCAGTGGAATAGGTTAGGTACACAAGACACAGTAATCAATGACTATAGTAATCCACTGTTTAATAAACACAAAGACTCTAGCTTCTGGGATAAGAAACCATTATTTGACAAAAACTGCTGGCAAAACTGGAAAATAGTATGGTAGAACTAGGCATAGGCCAACATCTCAAACTGTTTGACAAGATAAGGTCAAAATGGGCATTGATTTCAACATAAATGGTGAGACAATAAGCAAATTAGGAGAGCAAGGAACAATTTACCTGTCGGATCTATGAAGAACAGAAGAATTTATGACCAAACAAGAGATAGACAACATTATGAAATACAAAATGGATAATTTTAATTACATTAAATTAAAAAGGTTTTGCACAAAGGCAATGCAACCAAGATTAGGAGGCAAGCAGAAAGCTGGAAAACAATTTTTATAATCAATGTCTCTGATAAAGGCTTCATTTCTAAACTATATGGAGAACTGAATCAAATTCATAAGAATAAAAGTTATTCCCAGTTGATAAATGATCAAAGGATATGAACAGGCAGTTTTCAGAGGAAGACATTAAAGCTCTCTATAGTCATATGAAAAAGCGCTCTAAGTCACTATAGATTGGAGAAATTCAAATCAAAAGACTCTAATGTAGCACATCACATCTGTCAGATTAACTAACATGACAGAACAGAAAAATGACAAATATTGGAGAGGTGTGGGAAAATTGGACCACATTGTTGGTAGAGTTGTGAACTGATCCAACCATTCTGGAGAGCAATTTGGAACTATGCACAAAAAATGTGCATACCCTTTGACCCAACAATACCACTACTAGATCTGTATCCTAAAGAGGTAATTAAAAATGGGAAAAGACCCACATATACAAAAATATTTATGGCAGCTCTTTTTGTGGTAGCAAAGAATTGGAAGTTGAGGGGATGTCCATCAATTAGGGAATGGCTGAAGAATTTGTGCTATATGAATGTAATGGAATGATATTGTTCCATAAGAAATGATGAGCAGGCAGATTTCAGAAAAACCTGCAAAGACTTACGTGGACTGATGATGAGTGAAGTGAGCAGAACCAGGAGAACACTATACATGGTAACAGCAACATTGTGTGATGACCAACTTTGATAGACTTAGCTCTTCTAAGCAATACAGTGATCCAAAACAATTCCAAAGATTCATGATGGAAACTGCTATCCACATACAAAGAAAGAGCTATGGAGTCTGAATGCAAATCAAAGCATGCTATTTTCTTTCTTTCTTTTTTTCATCTTCATGGTTTCCCCTGATTTGTTCTGTTTCTTCTTTCACAACATGACTAATGTCAAAATACATGTAATATATCAGATTGCAGGCCATCTTGGGGAGGAAGGATGGGAAGGAAAGGGAAAAATTGAGAACTCAAAATCTAATAAAAGTGAATGTTGAAAACTAAAAATTAATTAATTAATTATTTTTTAAAAAGAGAGATGGATGGGCTCCTAGTTAGATTAGGCAGGAGGAGACAGTACAAGCTATATATACTCTCCAAGAACATATCAAGGAGACTTTCTGTACCATGCCACCACCCTTGCTTAGTTTGGTCATAGAATCTGAACAAAAAAAGGGTGGCGATATCTTTGCCAGCATTCTTATGGTTGCACATGTGAGTTTAATAGCTATTAAACAAGTAATGAACATAACATTAAAGTTTGAGGCCTATTATAGGGCCCTTCTATTAGAATCTATATTTCTATAAGACTTATACAAAGTATGGATTAATACATTGCTTATTCTTGAACCTATTATTATGTGATTGACTAGATAGGAATTACTAGATGAATATATTAAAATAATTACTAGTCATCATTATTCCTTATAAAATCATAATGAACTCCTCATTACTAATTAGAGTTTGAGTAGAAGTCCTCAATGAATCATTTCTCTCAGCATCTCTCTGGGCCAATAAATTGTTGAGAAGGTTCCAGTCTGTATTGGTAAAGGGAGTTTGTTTAGCCAAGATTTTCTATATGTATGTAATCACAGACAGTCCCCCTCCCCTAATAAGTTAAGCATGATATGCCTAAACTCCTTCGTGATTGTAAGATACCCATCTGAGCAAACTGACAGAATTCATTGCAGGATTCTTTGGCTTTTGGGAGGGCAATTGGGGTTAAGTAACTTGCCCAAGGTCACACGGCTAGGTTTTTGTTTGTGTGTGTTAAGTGTCTGAGGCCGAATCCGAACTCAGGTCCTTCTGACTCCAGGGCCAGCGCTCTACTCACTGTGCCACCTAGACGCCCCCATTTCAGGACTCTTAAGTAAGTGTTTTGAGAAGATGTTTTTTCTTGAGTTCCTGTGGTCTGAAAAAGTTAAATGCATTTCCCAAAAGCCTAAGCTTATGTATCCAGAGAAGCCTGTTCAACATATCCTATTATTCACATGGGATCTGTTATCTGGAAAATGTCACTAAGACTGCCTTATCTTGGTCATTCTTATAAATTCTATTACCAAAATGATTAATTCAGATGTTGAAAGACAAATGAAGAAAGGCAGTGATATTAGTTGGACTTTCTACTTAGTATTCAATTAAGGATAAATCTTTAATATTGCCTTATTTTCTGTCCCAAGATTGAATTCAAAAGGTGACCTAGTGGCATCAACCATGTCTTCTAGGTGCATAAACTAAAGCTTCCACATGTGAATTTATCATAGCATTATTTTCTGTTCTGTAGGGGCTGTAAAGCAATGGAGAACCTTAGGTAAGACAGTAGCACTGCATTCAAATATTCTGGGAGTATGGAGAACAAAAGCAAATCTCCTTTACCATATCATGAGAAAGAAGACCACCTTATTCTGTCTTCTAAGCTTTCAGTGTTTTTTGAGACAGTTTGGAGTCCTGCTACACATTTATGGACAAAACCTTGGTGAATTTATTTTTGGGGGCAAACCAACAAGTTCTTAAGGCATGGTCAGCCACTAATATCCCAAGTAATGTAAATTCCCATAAAGTCTCTCAATGGAAGAGCATTTTGTGTTTACCAACAAGTATATGATAATTCACTTGCCAAATGTCTATCTTTATTAGGGCTCATGACAGTTCAATTTTTGAAGTTTGTGGAACTGAATGGAAAGTAATGCATCTCTTACAATTGCCAGATGTTCCCATTGCAATTCAAGAGAAGAATGAATACTGAAGGCATCCAGGTCCCTCAGGCAAGAGTGCCTATTATAGCTGAGATCATAATATACTTCTTAGGGTAAAAAAAAATATATATATATATAAGGTTATAGGCAAACCCAGACGTTGTGAAAGGCTGTTTTCATACAATTTAACAAACTTATTAAGCACCTACTATACAAATAAGGTGTTTGTGCTAGGTACTATTTTTATCTTCACTGAAAGTGAAAGAGAATTTTTAAAATTACTCTCAAATTAAATTATCCTCATGCTGAATACATCCAGCAGAATCCATTGTGTACAATTTGTCAAATCGTGTCAGCCTCACTCCAGGCCTGCTGTATGTTTTGGAAAATAATAAACATAAAGCCTAGACTCCTGCTCCACAGATCTCCATTACAGACATCTGCAGGCATTCAGTTCATTTTCACAATTCCATATCTGTTGCCACTCTCAAATAAATCCTACTCAGAACCACTGTTTAGGCAACTTTCAATGATATGAGCAATGGGGGAAAAAAAGAATGCCAAATTAAGTTATGCACAAAATATTTTTACATTTAGATTAGTTATTCATTCAACAAACATTAATTAAAAGAGCTTTCTATATATACACTGACAGTTCCTGATTGTATTTAGTTTAATTATGAGGAACTACCTTATAATGGAAATTGCCTTATGATGAGATCCTTTGGGTATTTCAGCAGAGAAAAGGATTGGTGGATAGTATCCTAAATGGGCTTTCCTTATCCCATCACTGCCTTCCAAGTTAAGCTCCATTGTAAATAAAGTCATTGCCAACTTCCATACTTTAAGAATGCTCATATAATTTCCATTATAACAGATTGCCTTTACCAATTTCATTTAAAATATCAAATAGCTATTAGCATCAATATCAATTTAATCTTAATAATAATAAAACTCATTTGAATTCCCTAAGCATACCACAACCAGTGTTGGGGATCTGCCCAAGAATATGCAAAGCAGGATGGGAATTCCAATTAGGCATGGGGGAATCCATAAAGTGAATTAAAACATTCAGGGGTCCTCAGGAAAAGGGCAACAAGCATAAGAGGCCAGTGCTTAGGGGTATAGGAAACAAAATTAAATCTCTTTTATTCTTCCCTTGTTCTCAAGGACCCATGCAGGGAATGGAGAATTGTTTTTCTATTGATCTGCTGTCCTTTGGGCTCCTTTCCTCCAGCAAGATGTAGAGGAGCAATCATGGGGTGGCAATTCAAAGGAGCTGTATTCTAGTCCTGATTAGGCCACTAAGTAGCTCTGTTTCTTCCTTTCCCATGGGCTCTGCTTCTTCATCTATAAGATGAGAGGGTCTGATTGAATAAACACAAATGATTCTATAAACAGAACAGGATAGTCCTTCAGGTCTGCTATTATGGAAGAAACATATAAATAGAACTAAAAGATATTTGTAACTAGAAGCTCTACCAAGAAAAATATTTTGTGGCAATTTCAACTATTCAGTGCTTAGTTGTGATTGAATATATAAGTTCCTTGAGTGAAGAGACTGCTTAATTTTTGTCTTTGTCACCCTAGCCCCTAGTACAATGCTTGATATTTATTGTTTGGTTACTTGAATTAAAGACTCATTAGATCCAATTCTTACAGATAAAAATAAATTTCTCAAGTAAACCTCTTAGAAAACAGATTAAAATATCTTGTTGAATTAGCCTCTAAAAGACATACTCTGAATTTGTAAATAAGTTTCTGACTTCTCTCAAAATACCAAAAGATGGTCCTAAGTTCTACTCCGAGATGCCAATGCAGAATAAAGCAGGATAAATGGCAGAGGTGGTAAGCGGGTTGCGATTTACCCAGGAGAGTTGTTGACAACCACTCAGGTAGGAAGAGAATTTCCTGTCTGTTACCAGGAGACAGAAGCCAGTGTAACTGCTCTACCTCTGATCCTTTACAGAAGAGACAAAGGATTGTCTCGGAGCTGGCATGCATCCTGAATGGCATTGTCAACCAACCAGTGGCGAGTGAGGCAGAATGCCCAGAGGAGTTGGCTTGGCCCCAATGAAAGGTCTAGGCACCAAAACAGAGAATACCACTTTATTTTTGCTTCAGGCCATGGGAGAAATTATTCCAGTTTATTTCAATGATGAGTTTTCCTATCTGCTTAGGCACTGGGTGGCACTGAGACAACACAAAATATCTTCAACACTTTGTTAAAACAAGAACGTCCATTATTTTTTTCTTTTCAAAGTGGTCTGTTATTTCTTCTCCCTCTAGAGGACAAGGTCTAACTGTGGGTGGCTAATCAGGTTAATAGCAAAAGTGTATGACTAAGCTTGTGGCTCATTCTATCGTCCTTCATAATCAGGCTCTAATTGCATTTCAAATTTAAAAGTTTAACAAAAATTCAAGAAATTTGTTTTCTGCTGAGCAGTGCTAGTGTGGCTCCTGGAGACTTTATGAATGTCAAGTAAATTGCTACCATTTCACAATTACCCTAACCTTTATAACTCCCTCTCCTAAAAATCACTGTAGGTAAAAGTATCCATGGTTCTTTTAAATTGTCACTTTTAAAATGACCTTTATGTTTTAAAGTGAATTGAAAGAAGGAAAAAATATACTTGAGCTGTTATGTTCCTGTCAGGGCACAATGTCAGACTGAGAAACTAGTTTTGAAGTTTTTCTGGATCATTAGCTGCCTCAATCTTGCATCCTAACAACAGATGATAAATGTCATAAGTGGGAAAATAAATGAAAAGTTCAACTGACTTAATCTTGAGCAGTTAGGCCAAACATTTAAAATTGAATTTAAACTCAAAATTTAAAATGAGATAAATTATGCTTTAATAAAATAGCTCAAATTGATAAAATGTGAGGAAAGTGTGAAAAGAGAAACTTTTATAATAATTCCTAGAAATTAATTTTAAAATATTTTGCCAGAAGAGAGGAAGAGGGAGAGTCTTAGAATTAGAAAGATCTAGATCCAAGCACTGTTTCTCACACACTAGCTTTCTATGGATAAATTATATGACCTTTCAGTGCCCAGATAACTTTCTGTGAGTATAAGTTACAGAGGAGTTGCAATCTTCCTTGAAGAATAACTTTCTACAGTAGGAGTTCCTTCCACAGACAAAACCAGAAGCCACTAAGAAGAAAGAAAATTAAAATGGAAGAAAATTATATATGACCACCTAGTGCTAGTTGAGCTTCTCGACTCTAAACTGCTCCATTTATTTAATATGACTCAAGAAGCATTTATTAAGCATCTCCTATCTGGACTCCCTGCAAGCAGTCTCACCCCTGACCAACCCATTTTCCACACAATGCCTAAATAATATCCTGAAGGCACAGATCTTCATTTCCCTATCATTTCCCTTCTCAAAAACCATGAAGAGTTACCTGTTGCCTCTAGGTCAAAGTCCTTAGCCTGGGATCCTCACCTCCAAAGGATCTGTTGGATAGATTGGTGGGTCTATGAATTTGGATTGGAAAAACTAAATATTTATTTCAATATAAATGATTTCCTTTTAAACCTATGTATTTGATTTTAAGCACTGAAAAAAAAATTGTGTGTGTGTGGTTTTTTGTTTGTTTTCTGAGAAGAGGTCTGGCTTCACCAGACTGCCTGAAGGGTCCATCATCATCAAAAACAAATAAATAAATAAATGTGAAGAGTGCCTGCTCTAAGACCCTAAGACTGGATTTTAAGGCTTTCCATAACCTGTCTCTGACCCAATCATTCAACCTCAATATACTTTATCTCTATCCACTGCACCACCTAGCTGCCCCTTCAGCCTACTTTCTAATGGAATATGCAAGGCATATGAAATGGAGCAGAATGAAATTAGGTGAAATTAGGGTAAAGTAGATTATAAAATCATAAGAAAGAAGAAGTCTCAAAGATGGATCATTTGGGACATGGGTAGACAAACATCCAGGAGATAGGTAAGATGAAGTATTATTTAGCATAAAGCCAATTAGAAAGGGAAGTTAAGATACAATACAATCTTTATATAGCTATATATTTAGTTTAGATGTCTGGGGTGAAGAGGTAAATTGGGAAGGGAAGGTCCTAAATGAGGTCTCTATTTATAATGCAATCTAATGGAATACTTCTTCTTAGGCATCTTCTTACATTATATGTAATCAGAGATTTATAGGCATGCTCACTTCCATTCAGTAATAGATTGTCGGGCATAATAAAATCTTATTATCTAAATGTTGCCCCATTAACAGCCTTGTCTGATGGCTCACCAAGGCTTGAAGGAGCTCTTAGGATCTCAATGGCTATTACCAGAGGGAACAAATTCTGATAGAACCTAGAAAGGCTTTGACACAGACTCAGCTATCCAAGGAACAGATTGATTAAGGTGGGAGAAATTCATCATTAAGTCAGCCACAGGATGAATTTTTCAGTAACTTTCAAAAACCATCTGGCAAGCCATGCAGGTCTCATAACTTTTGTCAATACCAACAGGACCTACATTAAAGAAATCATGATTCCTTGAAATATTGAAGAAAGTCTCTTTCTATGATTCATCCCAACAGATCCATGTGTTGCATCAAACAAAAATTGCTCAGTTCTGGAAGGGACTTTGGCTGCAACAAATATGAGGACATAACCATGACTATGACTAGAAAGGTCATCCAGTAGTTGAATTCTATGGAATCCTTACAAAAGGGTGAAGAAATGGAGAAGGAGAAAAATTCCCATTGTTGGGAATGATTACTAATAGCATGACTATGGAGCAAACTGTATTGCTTTTTAGCAGAAAATGGTATCTTAGAGAATCTCAATCCTTAAAATGGGGAAATCTAAAACACTCAGACTACTACTTACCAAGGGACTAGACCCCACAGGAATGGTGTACCTGTTAGCATGAGAGGCCTTCTTGGAAACCGTTTTTGTCAAAAGTTAGGGAATGATATGCAGGTTTGAGTAGTCAGTACTTAGCTCTGTGGGCTTTAAAAAATACAGAGAGTCAGGGTGGCTAGGTGGCACAGTGAATAGAGCACCAGCCCTGAAGTCAGGAGGACCTGATTTCAAATCTGGCCTCAGACACTGAACACTTACTAGCAGTGTGACCTTGGGCAAGTCACTTAACCCCAATTGTCCTGCCCTCTCCCCTCCAAAAAGCAAAAAATTAAAAATTAAAATTAAAAAAATACAGAGAGTTTCAGCACTACAGGGGTTCTCAGTGGCTGTCTGATCCAACTCTTAACTAACATAATATCCCAGCCTTTCTTTGAAGATTTTCTTTTTTTCATTTTAATTTTATGTTTATTTTTACTTTACAACATTCAGTTCCACAAGATTTTGAGTTACAAATTTTCTCCCCAATTTTCCTCTCTCCTATATCCTTCCCCTTCCAACTTTCCAGTAGGGCAAGATGGATCTCCATACCCCAGTGCCTGTAAAAATAATAATAATTGTTATTATTTTTTAAACATTTGATTTTAAAACTTTGAATTCCAAATCCTTTCCCTTCTTCCCTCTTCACCCACCCTTACTGGGAAGATAGTTGTACATAGTTGTACAATATAGGTTGTACATGTGTAGTTAAGCAAAACATTTCCATCGTGTATATAGTGTGAAAGACTATATTTCCCTCCATCCTATCCCGTCCCCCCCACTTGTTCTATTTTCTATTTTGACCCTGTCCCTTTTCAAAAATGTGTGTTTCTAACTACCCTCCCCCAATCCACCCTCCCTTCTATCATACCCCCTCTTATCCCCTTCCCCCCTACTTTCCTGTAGGGTAAGATACCCAATTAAGTGTGTATATTAATCCCTCCTTAGGCCAAATTCAATGAGAGTAAGGTTGACTAATCCCCTTTTGCTTTACTGTTCTTCCCCTCCATTGTAACAGCTTTCCCTTGCCTCTTTTATATGAGATAATTTACCCTATTCTGTCTCTCCCTATCTCCTCTTATTATATTCCTCTCTCACCTCTTTATTTTATTTTTTAAATATCATCCCTTCCTATTCCTATATCATCCCTATCCTATACACACACACACACACACACACACACACACACTCACATATGTATTCATATGCCTATATACCCTCCTGTATAGACCTATATATGGATGTATACATATATATCCATTTATATTCCCTTCAACTAGCCTCATACTGAGAAAAGTTTCATAAGTTACAATTATCATTTTTCCATGTAGGAATGAAAATAGTTCAACTTTGATAAGTTCCTTATGATTTCTTTTCCCTGTTTACCTTCTCATGCTTCTCTTGCTTCTTGTATTTGAATGTCAAATATTCTATTCAACTCTGGTTTTTTCATCAAGATTGCTTGGAAGTCCTCTATTTCATTGAATGACCATATTTTCCCCTGAAACATGATACTCAGGTTTTTTTTCTTTTCTTTTCTTTTTTTTAAAGCAATTGGGGTTAAGTAACTTGCTCAAGGTTACACGGCTAGTCATTATTTATGTGTGGGTGCTCATTTTCTGAGGCCGGATTTGATCTCGGGTCATCCCAACTCTGAGGCCAGCGCTCTTACTCACTGCGCCACCTAGCCGCCCCTTTTAGGGCAATTGGGGTTAAGTAACTTGCCCAAGGTCACACGGCTAGGTTTTTGTTTGTGTGGATTAAGTGTCGGAGGCCGGCTCCAAACTCAGGTCCTTCTGACTCCAGGGCTGGCGCTCTATTCACTGCGCCACCTAGCCGCCCATGATACTCAGTTTTGCTGGGTAGATTATTCTTGGTTTTAATCCCAGCTCCTTTGACATCCAGAATATCATATTCCAAGCCCTTCAACTCCTTATGTAGAAGCTGATAGATCTTGTGTTGTCCTGATTGTGTTTCCACAATATTCAAATTGTTTCTTTTTGGCTGCTTGTAATATTTTCTCCTTGATCTGGGAACTCCTGAACCTGGTTATAACATTCCTCGGGGTTTTCTTTTCGGGATCTTTTTCAAGAGGTGATTGGTGAATTCTTTCAATTTCTTGTTTTGCCCTCTTGTTCTAGAATATCAGGGCAATTTTTCTTGAGAATTTCTTGAAGGATGATTTCTAGGCCATTTTTTTGATCATGGCTTTCAGGTAGTCCAATAATTTTTAAATTATCTCTCCTGGATCAATTTTCCTGGTCAGTGGTTTTTCCAATAAGATATTTCACATTGCCTTCTATTTTTTTCATTTATATGGATCTGTTTAATAGTATCTTGATTTCTCATAAAATCATTACCTTCCACTTATTCCAATCTAATTCTGAAGGAATTATTCTCTTCAGTGAGCTTTTGGAATTCTTTTTCCATCTGGCAAATTTGTCTTTTTAAGTCATTCTTCTCATTGACTTTTTGGGCCTCTTTTGCCATTCGAGTTAGTCTGTTTTTTAAGGTGTTATTTTCTTCAGTCAGGTTGTTGATTCTCTTTTCATGATTTTCTTGCATCATTCTCATTTCTTTTCTCAATTTATCCCGCACTTCTCTTACTTGATTTTCAAAATCCTTCTTGAGCTCCTCCATGGCCTGTAACCAGCTCATATTTTTCTTGGAAGCTTTTGGTGCAGGAGTTCTGACTTCATTGTCTTCCTCCTGTTCCATGATTTGATCCTTTTTGTCCCCAAAATAGGAATCTAAGGTTTGACTGCTGTGGTTGTTTTGCTTCCTTTGCTTGCTCATGTTGCCACTCAATTACTTGACTTTTGAGTTTTTTGCCACAGTAGAACTCTGCTTCCAAAGAGGAGAGCTTTGTCCCAAATCACTGGGATTTTCATAGCTGCCAGTGCTATTAGTTGGGTGCCCTTTCTGCAGCCTCCACAGGCTCTGGCACCTGGTCACACACTCCAGGACCTCCACCCACACAATAATCCAGATCCAAGTTGGTTAATGCAAGAGCAATTACCCTTCAGAATGATCACTTACCCCCCCCCCGACCATGATCTGCAGGCCAAGAGCCCTGAAGCAGCCATGTACAAGCTCCAGGGCCACCACACCTCCACCACTTCTTGCCCTTGGGGGCAGGGGCTGGACCACACTGTCCCCCCCAAATTCCAACAGAGTTCTACACTGACCTTTTATTTTGTCTTTGGCATTTTTGGTAAGATAATTCTGGAAACCACCACTGCTGCTGGTGATCCACTCTCCTGAAGTCTGCTGTAGTCACTGGTCCCAGCCACCTTGGGGCTAAAACTGTGGGCTCACATGAGGCTGGGCTGGGCTCCCAGTGAGCTGCAATGGACCTTTCCTGTAGGCCTGCAAGTTGCCTTCAGCAGGAGATTTGTTTCTCTCTGTCACTTTGTGGCTCCTGTAGCCCTAAAGTTTGTTTAGAGTCATATTTTGTAGGTGTTCGAGGTGGTTATAGGAGGAGCCCACTGAGTTTTCCTGTTTCTACACCACCATCTTGGCTCCATCCCTCCCCCTTTGAAGATTTTCAATGAAGGGGAACCCAATACCTGACAGGTTGGCTTGATGCAATTTCAGAGAGCTCTAATTGCTAGGAAGTACTTCCTGACATCAATCCTGACTTTTCCTCTTTGCAACTTCCATATATCTTTTCAAGTATTGCCCTTTTGGGCCAAACAGAATAAATCCAGTCCCTCTTCTACATAGACTTTCAGATAATGACTAGCACTTATATGACACTTTAAGGTTTGCAAAGTGCTTTGCATATATTGCTTCATGTGATCCTCAGAACAATCTCTTAAGGTAGGGGCTATTATTATCCCCATTTTACAGATGAGGAAACTGGAAGAAGCTAAGTGACATGCCCAGGGTCACACTGCCAAGAAGTGTTTGAGGCAGGATCTGAATTCAGGTTTTCTTGACTCCATATCCAGCACTCTATCCACTAAGACAGCTATCAAATCCCTGCTGAGTCTCTTCTCCAGGCTAAATATCCCCAGCTTCTTCACCTGATTGTCACATTGTATGGACTTTGAGCCCTATGTCATTCCAGCTAACTTCCTCTTGGAATTCTCCAGCTTAATAATGTCTTTTCTAAAATGTGATGCCTTGAACTAAACAATATCTCAAATATGGTCTGACCAGGCCAGGATGGTCATGTACTTATTTTTGAAATTGATGCTTCTTGATGCAGCCCAAAATTATAATGGTTTTTTGGTTGCCATACCATACTGATTCATATTGAGTTAACCATCTGCTAAAACTCGCAATACTTGAGCAGTGAGAAAGAATTTGGGACCATCTATCCTGGCTCTCATCGAATCAAATTCCAGAATCTAATACTTTCATCTACCTTTCATATGGATGCTAGGAAAATAGTATTTGAGATGTATAGTTGAAGGAAAGGGCATGTATATATTTCAATTTTTCTTCATCTTTTCTATTAAAAGCAAAGAGGAAAAAATATACATATACAATGATGACAAAACATCAGGAAAATCAGTGCCTAACAGAAATGCAACAGATCTAATAGGAATGAGTAAGGAGAAATAAATGATAGGGTTTTTAGAGATAAATATGATAGGAACACATAATTATACTTGAAACAGAGCATTTATAAAAGGAAGTTTGAATAAACTATGAGAAGCTGAGTTGTAATGCAGAAATCATTAAATTAAACTTCACAGACCCACTCTCTAATGCTTAAAAAAAAACTGGAAAAGGGGCAGCTAGGTGGCGCAGTGAGTAGAGTGTCAGCCCTGGAGTCAGAAGGACCTGCGTTCAGATCTGGCCTCAGACACTTAAAGTACACACAAACAAAAACCTAGCCGTGTGACCTTGGGCAAGTTACTTAACCCCAATTGCCCTCCAAAAAAAGAAAAAAAAACTGAGAAATTCTTATCAGAATGCAGAAATAAGCAGGAGAGATGCCAAGCAACTGGAGGTGGACAAACACCATGCCAATTTTCAACAAGGAGAAAAAAATAGAAACTTTGTACTGGAGAGGAGTAAGCTTCCTGGTAACATTCTAGAATGGATGCATGTAAGATATGGATTGTGAGGCCTTAGAAAAGGAAATGATGGTCACTGCAAATAAGCATAGGTTAAGATAGTTGCCAAGAGTTGCACAAATTTTAGATAAGACGTGGTCCCTCCTTTCGTGTCTGGACAGGGGAAAAAACACTAGAGTAAGCAACCGTGGTACAAAATAGTAGAGACATATAGCAGAGAGAGGAAAGCAAAATATGGGCCTTTCCTGAGCACCTGCTATGTGAAAAGTGAGTTTGTGTAACTTGTCATTAAACAAGCATTTATGACAGCAATGTTTCATCAGTGCCTATAGGTGACTATAGTCTCTAAAGGTTATGTCAACAGAGTGTAATGGTAATAGGAATTTGAAGATCTTCTCTGCCCCTTAATAAGCCTAGGGGAATTTGAAGACCTTCCCTGCTTCAAAGATCTTCTTTGCCCCGTAATAAGTCGAATGTAATCACATGGTACCTGTGGTAGAAGGACTTTGCTTCAGAAAACTGTGGAGTAGAGCCCACAGGAAGCAGGAAGTCAGAACAGCTAGATAAAGGGAGGAAAGAGGATGGCAAGCAAGCAGACAGTTAGACTTGTGAGTAAATGTTGGTTTGTGGGAAAGCTAAAGGATGATATGGCTCTGTGCTGTGTTGTGATATGTATTAACTTCTATATTGCTATGATGGATTTAGTTTCCTGATGTTGGGATTTGGTTTTCTGATATCTGAATAAATGTTTTGCTTCTATATTTTATATGGAAAGTCTGTTATATTTTGTGATTGAGAATTATGCCAACATATTCATAGTTGCCATTGGTGCTGTGAATATTGCGTTGGTGCTACACAGAGCACAACTTCTACCATATCTTTCTTAACAAGCTATAAAGGCTTTGAGTAATGACTAGGGGGAAAATTGTGTTCATTCTCTGAAAACCATCTCTCTAAGTCTGGAGAATTTCCATCACCAGAAGTGCAGCCATTAAATGATGAATTTTTTTTGATCACTTCAACTTAAGAAACTGTCTCTTGAAGTATAAAGGGAACTGCAATCTGCACTGATAGAGACCCCACACCAATGAAATCCCAGCTCTTTTGAAGTAATGGGCTATGTACAAGACACTGAACATGACAAAGATTTTCTAGTTCAATATGGGTGGAGAGGTGAGATATGCACACAAATAACTATAATATAAGTTAGAAAATTATTCAGTAAATAGGTGTCAAATGAGAAAGAGGAAATACTAACAAGTGAGATCATAATCTAGGAAAAATCTTTAAATATAAAACTGCAAATTCTATATTAACACCAGGATTAGATCCCCCCAAAAAACTTGCATTAACCTGGAATGAGCATTCCTGTAGAAGTTATGTGAAAGGAATTTAATTTCAGGATTATTTTTTTCCTAACCTCCAGAGCTGTTATTTCATTGGACTAGGAAATATCCAATGTGGAAATTGGCTCTATGGAGGCCAATCAGTAAGTGGTTTGTAATTTATGGTCTTAAAGAATTACCTGGATTACTGAAAGTTTAAATAACTTGCTCATTGGCATATGCTTAGTATATGTTAGGAGCAGGCCTGGAATATAAGGCCTGTTCTACCACACCAGCTAAGTCTCTCTGAGGAAAAAAAATAGATGATATCGATAGATAGATAGATAGATAGATAGATAGATAGATAGATAGATAGATAAAGTGTCTATACTTATCTATCTATATATGAGATGCTAATGTCAATTCATAGGTATCCTAAAACACAAACAAATATAAACCACTATAAATGTTTGGACTCCAAAGGCAAGAGAGAAACAAAAAAAAAAAAATTACCTCCCTTCCCCATCATTTTCTTTTTAATCAGTAGAAGCACTAAAAGTTTCTATGGAAAACCACTCCAAATAGAAAACAGAAAAACTGGGTAATACTCATATTATCAGTGTATTGGCAGACAATATACAATTTGCTTATCAAATCTATTACAAGAACTTCAGGCTCTTATCTGATCTACTTACCAGCATGACTAATTGATTTCAAAACTAATTAAGCAAAATTAGAATTTATAGCAATGCATCCAACAACCTACTCTGTTCAATCTCTACCAAATTGAAATTAAAGCAGGTGAAAGGATCTTGGAGACTCCTGGGAATGAATATGTCCACTTGAATCTCCAATTTAGTCATGGATAATTATACAAAATTATTTTATTGAATTTTTAAAGTTTTATTACATTGGTCAACTTTCCAAATGTCATGGCTAGCAAAGATCTGGATAATTAGGCTACGTATATTATCTAAAATTTACTTCTTTCAAACCATGTCATTAATGATACCAAATTCAGTTACATCAACTAGATGGTATATTTTTTAAAAAACATATAATTTTATTTGGGGCACCAAATAATAGAAGACATAGGAATAGTAGATATCATTACAGAATCTATCTTGAGACTAGTTAAAGGAGATAAATAACACCTGAAATGAGACAGCCAAAGAATCCCTGTTGTACAAGTGATTTCTCTTTTCAGGAATTAGTATGGCAACACCAAAAGAAAAGATAGATTTGGATAGTACCAAATCCAATTTGCTATAAATAACTTACATACATACATATATGTAAACATGTTTATATGTGAGATATATATATATATTATATCAGAGGGAGAAAGAAATCAACATTAAAATGTCACTGGACCATTCCCCAAAAGATAGGAAGTCAAAGATGAAAAGAAATAGTTTTTAAATGATAAAATGCAATCAATCACTCTCTGAAAAAAAATTCTCACTATCTAATAAGCAGAGAAATGAAAATCAAAACAACCCTGAGGAATCACTCTGTCTCCCACTATCAAGCTAGCAAAGATGCTAAAAAATTAGAATGGTCATTGGTAAAGGAGCTGTAGGAGTACAGGCATGTTAATTTGTGGCTAGGGGAGCTAGGAAATGTTAGTATTATTGTGCAAAACAATTTTGAATTATGCAAGAAAAGCTACTAAAACATTGATAGACTTTGAACCAGAGATTTCACTACCAAAATTATACCCCGGGGGGGGGGGGGAATGACAGTAATAAAAGACTCATATGAACAAAAATATTCATAACAACATTCTTTGTGATAACAAAAAGCCAGAAACAAAAATATGCCAAAAGATTGAGAAATGGATTCACAAACCAAGTTATCTGAACATACTGGAATATTACTGTGCTGGGAGGGATGATGAATATGAAAAATTCTGAGAAATGTGGGGAAATTCATATGAAATTATTCAGTGTGAAGAAAATAGAGCCAAAACAATATAATACATTAAGACTACAACATTGTAAATAAAGATAATACCAAGAAACAACAAAACAGGCCAGTCATACTAACAAAGTTAAAGTATACATAGTTTCTGTTAACAGTCAGTAAATTATAAAAGTAGAAAGTAATGTTCACTATCAGTCTTAATCATGCCACTGAGTAGTTTCGCTAAATTATTTTTAGGAAACATTCTTTGTAGAGAGGGAAGGATTGTTTGAGTGCTTGTTGGAAAGCATCTGTTGTGTCAAAATGAAATGAACCAGTGAAAACATTTTTCCTAAAGTCCCCTTTTGCAAACAGAGAGGATTCGTTGACTTTATCACCCTCATCAAATGATTAGAAATAGTTCAGTGGTCATTATGAAAAAATTGAAATAGGTTAAATTAAATATATTTACATACCATAGTTTCAATATTTACAAATTGGCGATTGATCCATCTTTACTGAAATGATTGAGGTTAATTCCCTCAGCTCAACACCTGGAACAGTTCCTTGCCCGTAATGGGTCATTAAGAAATGTTTATTGAATTACTCTAAAACTCTCAACTAGTGTCATTAATTTTCTCCTTTCTCTGCAATCTCAAAGGAAAACATGACCTTTCTTCTAACGAAGAATCACCCTCCCAACTGTCCTCTCATGATCTTCTGCTTTCTCTGTGACCTACCTCCATCATTAACCTAAATCTGTCATGAATATTCACTCTTGCTCCCTCACTAGCTTTTTTCAAAAGAATAAAAGACAATCAGAACCCAAGTAATCAAACCCACACCTAGCCAAGAATCTCTTCTACATGAGCATTAACAAGTTGTCATCTAAGATCCATTTGAAAATATCCAGTAAAGAAGATTCTACTACCACCTAGGACAGCCCATTCCTCTTGTAGATAATTATATTAGGATTTTTTCTCCTTTCATTAAATCTAAATTCACAACTTCAAAAATTCCATGCATTCCAAAACATCTTGTTCTGTCATATGGGACCAAACAGAATAAATCTAATCACTCTTCTAAATGACAAACCTTCAAATACATGAAAATATCTATCTTGTCCTTCCTAAGTCTACTTTCTCTAAACATTTCCAGACTTTTCACCATTGTGGTTGCCCTCCCCCAAACATTCTCCAGCTTATCAAAGTTTTTTCCCAAAATGTGATTTCCCAATCTGAGTACAATATTCTAGATGTTGTCTGACCAACATTGTGGAATTAGCACTTCTAACTTTCTAGACGCTATGCCTATCTTAATACAACTCAAGATATCATTACCTTTTCTAGCTGCTATATCACATTGTTGATTTATATTGAGCTTGAAGTCTTCTCCCGATTTTATATTCATGAATGTGATTTTTTTTAATCCTACTATAAAATTTTATTTTTTTCTTAATTAATTTCGTCATTTTATATTTGGCCCAATAGTTTAACCTGTCAAGAAAACTTTTTGAGTCTTAACTCTGTCATTTAACATATTAATTATCTCTCCTACTTTTGCATCATTTGAAATTTGATAAGGATACTATCCATGTGTTTAAGTAATTGATGACATCGCTATAAACGGTAAACAACATGAGGACAAACACATATCTTGGGAGACTCCACAGAGACCTTCTTCTAAGTTGCATTGAACTATTACTCACTACTCTGATATTTTGTGTGTATTTGTTTTACATGTCTGTTTATTTTTTGGATGCACTCATCATTAAGTGACTGGCCCAGGGTCACACAGCTATTTCGGTTGGAGGTTCTACTCACCTGAAAACTGTTGGCGTTTCATGATGTGTTGTGATGGAACCACCTCAAAGAATTTAGAGTCAGACCACCTCTCATCCAAATATAGGCATTTATTGAGATTGACACCCCTCACAAAGCAGGTTAAGTTCCAAGAGGAAATACCAGTTTCAGAGAAAGCAAGATGGATTTTTATAGGGTAAAGATGCAATCACATAATCAAAATTTACATAGAAAAGAGGAATATGATTAACGCTGAAAAGGCAAGAGGAGTTTGTTAAGGGATTAAGTAATGGAGGAGGGGGGTCCCATCTATGGTTCAATGGTTAAACATTCTGGTCATGCTGCCCTCCAATTGGCTAGCTATTGTGGTGGTGTCTGGTCAAGATAATTAAGTATTGTGATCCTGTCTTGGGCTAGATGGATGATGTGATTGTGATTGAATGCAAGAACACACCTGTTTCTGTGGGAATGGGTCTGTTGGCAGTGACTAGGTAGAGGCAGTAGCAGGACACACCTGTGGGAACTAAGAGCTCAGGGACATACCTGTTGTTCCAGTGAGCAGTGAGGCATACATGAAGAAGTTAGTACATTGGCAGGGGGGCGAGGTGGGTATAGTGGGCCTGCTGTTCAGTGGGGCCAGGACTATAATGAGGTTAGGATATTGGGGCTGGGGGCAGCTTTCTTAGCATTCCATCACAGCTAGTAAGTTTCTGAGGCTAGATTTTAACTCAGGTCCTTCCTGATTCTACGGCCAGAGCTCTATCCATTGTGCCACCTAACTGTTCCCAATTTTAAATCCATTAAACTGTGCTATCATCCAAACAACACCAACCCTCTTTTCTAGAGGAAGATCATGAAAGACTCTGTCGATATTTGTGCTAACATATAGGTTAAAAGTATCTCCAGAAGCACCCTGATCTTACCTGTTTAAAAAGGCTGGGAAGAGGGGCATGATATAAGGTGTCTTGGGTATGACCTAGTGATGAAGCGAAGATGGCTTTGTGATCACTACTTCTTTTATAAGATGTTCAGTCTTTTGACATCCCTCCTATATTCCACAGTCTTCCAAGTCATGACTACCTGATCAGAAATCCTATCTTCCAATTTTCCAGAACCTCAGGATGGAGTTTATCCACACTTGGTGATTTGAAATCATTGAAAACATCTAGATGTCCTCTTACCATCTCCTCATTTCTCTTGGATTTCAACTCCTTATTAATGTTTTTGTTCCCCTTTACCAAATCAAGAGAATGTTCTGCTTGAGAGAGACCAGGAGCAAAATAATGTTGAATATTTTTTTCTCCTCATTACATATGATTTACCATTCATTTTCTCACATATCATTCCATTACATTGCAAAGGCCTTAAGGGCAGGAACTGTCATTTGCCTCTTTTGTATCTCCAGTGCTTAGTACAACGTCTGGTACAGGGACACTTAATAAATGTTTACTGATTGATTGATCATCCATTATCATTGCTCTCATCCAATTCTATTAACAGTTCTGTCCTTTCTTTGCTTCCAGAATAGCTTTATGAAATGAAAATAAATTTGTCATCCTTAGATTTTACCTTTCACCTTAATTCATTCTGGGCTTAAATACTCCTGACAGAAAAGTTATGAGACCAGTCCATGATTTTAGTATTCATCCTCAATCGTGTGCCCTTGATTTCATTTTCTATGTCTTTTTAAGATCTGATTTGGTGGGGAAATAAGATATACAGGCACTGGAGTATAGAGATCCATCTTGCCCTACTGGAAATTCAGAGGGGGGATGGGGGAGGATATAGGAGAGAGCAGATTGGGGGAGGGGGTATACAGTGGGATCACTGTTTTGGGGTGGTGGGTAGGGGAAAGATGGGGAGAAAATATGTACCTCAAAATCTTGTGGAAATGAATGATGTAAACTAAAAATAAACATAAAATTTAAATTTTTAAAGAAAGATATGAGTTGGTGGATGAGGTCCTTGGGGAGTCACATCTACCTCTTTATACAGTTATATACTTCTTACTTCTCCATCAAAATTATTTCTGTTTTTGTCTTATAATTTTATTCTTGAAAACTTCCTTTCAGTCCTGGTCCAACTTTCCCAGTAGAATTTCAGGCCACCAAATACTACTTATCCTTTCCCTGAAGCCCTTAACATTTGTTCTTCAAAAGTCTGGAGTTTACATTATCATCTGTATGACTAAATGGATGTAACGACCTTAATATCCCCATCCTTTCTACTTGAAAAGTCAGTTTCTCTTTCCTAATTAGAATCTGTCCCATAATGGTTTCCCTCACCAATTCCTTTTTGCTCTTATTGCTGTTCAGTTATTTCAATCGTGTCTGACCCATAGTGGCCCCATATGGAGTTTTCTTGGCAAAGACAGTGGTGTGATTTGCCATTCCCTTCTCCAGCTCATCTTACAGATGAGAAACTGAGGCAAACAAGGTTAAGTCACTTGCCCAGGCTCACATAGCTAATAAGTGTCTGAGGCCAGATTTGAATTCAAGATGAGTCTTCCTCTTTCCAGGCCTAGCACTCTCTCCACTGTACCACCCAGCAGCCCATTCCTGCATCTCTCCTTTTTTTTTTTTTTGGAGGGGGAAAGGCAGGGAAATTTGGGTTAAGTGACTTGCCCAAGGTCACACAGCTAGTAAGTGTTAAGTGTCCGAGGCCGAATTTGAACTCAGGGCCTCCTGATTCCAGGGCCGGTGCTCTATTCACTGTGCCATAGCTGACCTCATTCCTACATCTCTTGAAAATATGATTAAAGTTTACCCAGAATTTATTGGTTACTTTGCTTTAGGAATAATATAATCATGATAAGAATAATAAGACCTTACATAGCACTT
This sequence comes from Gymnobelideus leadbeateri, assembly GCA_011680675.1. Lineage (NCBI taxonomy): Eukaryota > Metazoa > Chordata > Mammalia > Diprotodontia > Petauridae > Gymnobelideus > Gymnobelideus leadbeateri. The sequence goes on along the minus strand of WOXC01002984.1, from coordinate 58,728 downwards.
TAAAGTTTTCAAAGTATTTTATATATGTTACCGAATTTGATTCTTTTGACAGCACTGCAAGGTAGGCTATTATTAGCCCCATACAGCACCTGAGGATGAGAGGCATTAAGTGACTTGCCCAGGATCCCATAGTGCCTGAAACAGGTTTTGAACTCAAATCTCCCTGACTCCAAGTCTAGCACTATATCCACTGTATCGATTCCCTCCCAGTTTTAGTCCTAGAGATAGCTACAGCAGATATTTAACTAATTGAAGGTTTCTTTCACTGCAGTATGAGGCTTCTATACCAGGTTTGTAATTAGTTTCTCAAAATTTTCATTTTTCTCCTATTGAGCAGGAAGTCCACAGCATATTTCATCATAATAATGCTTGTTTCTCCTTCTGTTTGATAATGATAATAACAAGCTTTATGTAAGTGATCTTAGGTTTGCCAAGTAATTTACATGTTATCTCACTTAATTATCAAAAAATGCTTCTTCAATCGAATATACTTTCTCTCCAATTTCTGAATTTTGTTTTTACATGACTATATCTTTTTAAGATGCAAAACTAAGAATGTCATGGCACATGCTTGTAATTCCTGTGAGGGGGGTGAAGGGAGGGAGGTTTTGCTTGATAGATACCGTAAACTTGAAACTACTAATCTTCGTTTAGGTTAAAACTGATTGGTTTCTCCACAGTAAATCCAGCACCAGTATATTGAGGCCCCGGTAGTAAGAGGGCTATCAGGATGCCTAGGAGGGGTGATTCAGTCCAGGTCCAAAACAGAGCAGGTCAAAGTTTCTGTACTGATCAGCAGTGGGATCAGGTCCATCAGTGACCACTGCACTTCCAGCCTGGGTAAGATAGGAAGACCCATTCTCCAAAAACAGAAAGCAATGGTAACAATGGTGATAATAAATAATAAAATAATATAATAAATAATAATAAAATATGCAAAACTACTCCTTCAAATTTTTTAAATCGTCTCTTATTAAAAAATAAAGTATAGGGCGGCTAGGTGGCGCAGTGAATAGAGCGCCGGCCCTGGAGTCAGAAGGACCTGAGTTCGGAGCCCGCCTCCGACACTTAATCCAAAACAAACAAAAACCTAGCCGTGTAACCTTGGGCAAGTTACTTAACCCCAATTGCTTATAAAAAAAAAATAAAATAAAATAAAGTATATCATATTGTTTCCTTGTACTAATTTTTCTCCTTATACTAAAATCTTTCATTTTCTCTGTATTATCCATAGTTTGTTCATTTCTATGTGGATATTAAGAACATAAGTTTTACTAGTGGCTAAATTCTAGTATTGGATATTGTCAGTGAATGAATGGCCCTTTCTTCTGCTAATCTTTCTGTTTCATATCTGTAATATGTGGATAGTATATGCATGTATGTATGTAAATATGTAAGTCTGTATGCATTTATATAAATATATACTTGCATATTTATGTGTGCGCTTATAAACATGAGTACATTTAAATCTATATATACATGCATGTTCTATACAGATACACATATGTATGTTTACATATGTGTGTTTACATGTATACTTTGAATGCATGTATATATTTATGGGTATACAAACACACATATATGGATATATATATAAAGGCAGTTGTACTCTTTTTTGCTGTTGGTGCTTTCATATTTTCCTACAAAGAATAAAGATATTTAGACTACAAAGATCCGAATAAAAATAGTTGTTAGTGAACTGATATCCAAGATAAGATGTTAAGAAAACACTTAATCACTCTTCATGAGTTCAAGTCAACTGGCCCAAATTTTCTGTTACTTGAAGAACAGGTGGAAGTGATTGCTGAGTCACTATCAGGGATCTTTGAGTACTCATGGAAAACAGGAGAGATGCCAGAAGCCTTTCTCCTCCCATAACACCTTTCCACAGCCTGACTCCATGCCTAAAATGCAGTCCCTCCTCCTCTAACTCTTTAGATCCTTAACTTCCTTCAAGGTTTTGGTGCAGCCACCTCCTAGGGAAAATCTTTCCCATTTCCCCTTGGTTGTTAGTACTCTTTCCCTCTTCAAATTGTCTTGATTTATTTGTTCTCTATCTCCCCCAGCACAGTATTAAGTTTCTCTCCCATTCTGTATTTCTCAGAAATTAACAATTATGGTTTTCTCACATCTAATCACAAAAAGCTCAATATGTTAGAATATAATTCATTCTAAGCCTTTGCTGCCTCTAGTAAATTTAAGGTTCCTTTTAAAGAAAAAGCATCTTATTAGACTGAGTACTTGAATTGGAGGAGATGTTGGTTCAAATCCTGATTCAGGGTGGGTGGGTGTGTCACCACGCTGGGTATTTCCCACAGCTTCTCTGACTGTCAGCTTTCTTAAGCTATACAGTGTGGTTTATAATACTTGTACTACCTATCTCACAGAGTTATTATGAGGTGAAAGCTTTGTATACTGTAGATAGAAATAAGCAGGTGTGCTAAAGTGATTACAGGGAAAATATGAACATCTGTATCAACTGGTCTTAATTTCTATCTCAGGACTATAACTCTTCAAAATACATGTGCTATACACCCTATCTCTCTGAGGGGCCAAATCTTTTTTTTTCCTTCATGTAATTAGAAGTCAAAACATAGTTTTAAATAATTAAAGAGACTTCTTTACCTTGGAAAATAATTGTGCATATACTTGTATCCCTATTATTTCATTGACTTGGGTGTGGTCTTCAGGAAAATCTAGGCAGCTAAATGGCACAGTTAACGGATAGAGTGGAGTAACCATAGCCAGAATACCCTGGACAAGTCACTTAACTTCTCTTTGCCTCAGTTTCTTCACCTGTAAAATGGGGACAATAAAAGCACCTACCTCCCACAGTTTTTGTGAGAAAACAAGAATATTTATAAAGAGTTTACAAACATTAAAGTGTTTATATATATACATGTGTATGTATACACGTATATATATATACACATGTGTATGTATACACATACATATATGTATACATATAGTATATGTAATATAAGTATACCAGTTAGTATTATTCATGTAAATAAAGCTCTGAACACATAAAAATATTCTACTTGAAGATAAGGATCCTTTGGACCAAAGAGTAAGATCTTCCTAAAGCTAGATCTTATCACATCCATTCAGTTATCTCCTTGCTTTTGTTTTCAGGCCTATGACAGAATGAATTATTTAATAAGCTCTTTCTATGAAATACTTGAGCAAATTAGTAATTTACACCCAGTGAACTTGTTTCTTCAGTATCAACCCTAGTACTGTGATGTGCTCATCTTAAATGTTCAGAAAAATCTTTCTTGGGTGATACCTGTTGATTAAGGATGTGATTCTGAAAACCTTGCTTGAAATAAAAAAGCTTTTTTCTCCTTTCATGTCTTCCTGCTCTGGTGCTGAAAACAGAGATTAAAATAAAAGCAGCTATCTAACACTATAATTAAGGTAAATAGGCTTAATAAATGATAGCACTTCATGGATTCTGCACAATTAATTTCCCTCACTGATCCCTAATATAAATGTAACCCTCACTGATTTTTAGCAGAACACAAGTACTTAGCAATTGAAAGGACTATCACTCAGATAGGGTACTTGTGTCAAGTACCTTCCCAACCTTAGCAGTTGTCATGGTTTCATAAGAATCAGCCGTCTGGATTTGTAAAGATGTTAAAGGAATAAAATCGGTAGCCGTGAGACTACAGCATTTTTCAAGAATTACTAAAATGAAAGATAATGAGGTTGATGCCATCTGGGATCCATTGTTATTCAGTTCTTTCCAGTTGACTGGATTACATTATTAGAAATGGACCATACTCACATTTAGTAGTAAGAGGGTCTTTTTTTTTTTAATCCCAGGAGAATTCCTCCCTTCTTGGAAAGACCATATTATCTAGTCTTGTTGGCATAATTGGCAGAAATCTGTTCAGCTGAATAAATGGAAAAGGCTGGTCCATGTATACTGTTGTTTATGTTCTCCCTGTTTGGGCCTGTATTTTAAGCAGTGCATGAGTTCAAAACTGTAAAGGATATATTAAAAAAATTTACAGAAAATTAATTCTTGAAGTGCAAAATAAGATCTAAAGAAATTGTGAAGCCCAAAGGCATTCAACAATCAAAAGCATGTTGATCTCCTATAGTAGTTTGAGAGCACTTCTGTTAACCAAACTCTTCTTTACAACCACAGTAACAATCAGCATAATATTTAGTTTAACTGCAAGCTGTTCTCCCTGCCTCTATCATCATGTTCAAGAATATTGGGACCAGTCAAGTGGGGAGCTCTCTCTGAGGCCTCAGCTTGGACCTTTGGATCCCATTAGCAAAAATAGACCTCACACATGGAGGACTATGGCATCTTGAAACTAAGGCAAAGTTTGCTTCAGACTAGAAGCATTGTGTACACTTATAGCAAGAACCAAGGATTCTTGCCAAGACTTGGCCAGTCTGAAGGGTCAAATTCTGCTATGGTGCTACTCCTAGTACATTCTGCCAAAGGGGTTCTCTAAGATTGAAATTAACATAAAACCTAAAATCAGTCAGAGGCTAAATTGGAATAACAATAGAGATTATTAGTAGAATTCTACCCAGAAATTGAGGAATTGGAAAGATATGTTTTGGTAAATCTAAAAAGAGAAAACTCAAAGAATAAGACTATGTCACGATCCACCTATATTTGACCACTCTAAACTCAAGGAGATCATGTTCATGCTTGAGGACTTCTCAATATCCACAACATTTGGTTGGTGTCCCCCTCTTCAGATCCCTTCCTCTGCCCTGTGAAATATCAGAATTTGACTTTTTAGCTCTTCTCTAAAAAAATTACATTTCCCTTTGCAAGCACCAGATTAACAGATGTTTTTACCCATAGAATGGATTTTATTTAGCTTGACAACAACAAAAAATGCCCAAAGGACTCATGCCTAAGCCCATGGGGCATTCATGATAAAATAGTCACCTGATTCTGAGAGAGATGCCAGGTACAATTCATAATACCCACCCAGTGAAGTTTCTTCATCTGCCATTTGGATGCTCTAATCTGCCTTCTTTCTATTCCTGTGTGAAGAGACACTTTTCATAAAGATTTATATTCATGAGAAAGCAAGAGAATAGACAAGCAGTTGCTAATTAACTTTTTGGGATCCTTCTTATGGCAGGAAGACCATGTGTGGATTTTTTTCCCCAATTCTTTGGAATCTCCCCTTCTTCCTGCATTAACATCTCCTGTATGCATTTTGTCAGGTTTAGCCATACTTCTAAATTTCTTAAGAGTGGTTGCAATCTCACAAATTCATTGCAGCTAAATATTCAAATGTATAAGATACTGTTCTGGGTACTAGAGATATAAAAACAATGGATCAATCCCTGACCTCAGGGAGTTTACATTCTGTTGGGCAAATGTCATGACCTACTAGCCAACCTGGTAGGTGATGATCTTGAAGGACAATAGAAAAATGCATAGTAGGCATATGTAAATCTCAATTTATTACCCATGTTGGCCTACATGCAAGGATTTTCATAAAATATTTCAACCAGGAAATGGATCATCTAAAAAAAGAGGTGTATTGCTCATATAATGAGAAGAATAATAGCTGAGCCATGTACTATAATCCAAAGAATCTTACAGGCACAGGTAGAAGGGCTCCTGCATACTGGATAGATCTTCTATGGAGGATTTTGGGGAGACTATGAACAATAATTGCAGAAGATGAACAAGGGTATAGAGGTAGTGATGTGCTGTGTTAGAGAGAGTGTGAACAATAATGAGATCAGATTCACTGAGGTTTTGACATATGGAAGGAATACATTCAGGAAGTTAAAAGAGCAACTTGAATTCAATGGAGATGTTTAAAATTAAAGATATTGAAAACCATGGAGTAAATGGAAATACACTCAGAATATAAAAGGTCACATCATTAAAGAGCATGAGAAAGAAATGAGATCAGATAAAAACTATGGTCAAGGGGAGAATTATTAAGAATAAGAAGAGGATCAATTATCATAAAAGTCAAAATAGAACCTTTCAATTACTTAGAATTTTAAAAGTTTCTGAAGATATAATAAAAGTATTGAGTGCAAAAAAAAAATTTCATCAAATAACGATAAAAGATGTCTCTCCATTGTTTTTTTTAATTATCTTCCATTTTATAATTCTTCAGAATCTCTAGGATTAAATGACTTAAGGCCATCCCCAAAAGATATTAGTTGCAAAAAAATGGGGGGGGGGGCTTTTGTTTAATAAAGAAGCTTGAGATCATTAGTAGAACTTTGTAATTTCCCAAAGGAAACTCAGCCTGCTTCCCTCCTCCTCACTTCAAGTTCTAACTCAGTGTCCATTTACAACATCTGTCCAAGAGCTTGATAGAATACTCTGTAGGTCCAAAAAATAGGCATAATTTATCCATCGATACTCTTTGTGTGGATGATTAGACCCCACTCTTCTAGTCTTCCTACTTTTCAAGTCAGTGATATGAGCCTCCTTGACTGTTCCACAAACAAGCTACTCCATCTCTTGGCTCTGAGGGATTCTATGTCCCAATCCTGGAATGTTCTTTCTCCTCCACTCTTACTATTGACTTCCCTGGCTTCCTTTCTGTTGTTCAATCATTTCAGTCATGTCTGACCCTTTATGACCCCATTTGGAGTTTTGGGTTTTTTTGGCAAAGATACCAGAGTGGTTTGCCATTTCCTTCTCCAGCTCATTTTACACATGAGGAAACTGAGTGAAATAGGGTTAAGTGACTTGCCCAGGATCACACAGCTGATCACATAGCTAGTAAGTGTCTGAGGCTGGATTAGGTCTTCCTAAATTCAGACCCAGTGCACCACTTAGCTACTTTAAGTCCCAACTAAAACTTCACCTCCTACAGGAAGCCTTCCCCAATCCCTCTTAATTCCAATTCCTTCCTTATTTTATTTATTTCATATTTATCCTATACATAGCTTGCTTTGAATACATTTATTTGAATGCTATCTCCACAATTAGATCATAAGCTCCTTGAGGATAAGGACTGTCTTTTGCCTCTTTTTGTATCCCACTGCTTAGCATAGTACTTGGCACATAGCAGAGTCTTAATAAGTTTTTATCAAATAAATGACTTTGGATCTCATTTAAGACATCCTGCAATATTCCAGACCTTAAAGGAGTCAAGAATTTTTATCTTTGCTTTAACAGATTGGTGTTCTGACCATAAACAGAATATTTTTAATTATTCTTACTCTATAATGAGTTATTTCCTAGCTTTCAAAATGTAAATAATTTCATGTTTTTATCATGTTGCTTGGTTCTTCCCATATCCTGCAACTTCAAATTCTTTTCTTAAAGTAATTATGATATACCCTTTGACCCAGCAAAACCACTACTAGATCTGTATCCTAAAGAGATCATAAAAAAGGGAAAAGGACCCACATGTACAAAAATATTTATAGCAGCTCTTTTTGTGGTGGCAAAGAATTGTAAATTGAAGGGATGCCCATCAATTGGGGGATGACTGAACAAGTTGTGATATATGAATGTAATGGGCTATAAGAAATGATGAGCATGCAGACTTCAGAAAAACCTTGAAAGACTTACATGAATTGATGCTGAGTGAAGTGAGAAGAATCAAGAGAATATTGTACATAGTACCAGCAACATTGTGTTATGACCAACTTTGATAGACTTAGCTCTTTTCAACAATACAATGATCTAAGACAATTCCAAAAGACTCATGATGGAAAATGCTGTCCACAAGCAGAAGAACTATGTAGATTGAAGCATACTATTTTCACTTTTCTTTTTTGTTTTTTTTCCTTTCTCATGGTTTTCCCCTTTTGTTTTTATTCTTCTTTCACAATATGTCTAATGTGGAAATATGTTTTAAATGATTGTACGTGTATTTCCTATATCAGATTTCATGCATCTTGCAGAAGGGAGGGAAGAGGAAAGGGAAAAAATTTGGAACTCAAAATCTTATAAAAGTGAATGTTGTTGGTGCAGTGAATAGAGCACCGGCCCTGGAGTCAGGAGGATCTGAGTTCAAATCTGACCTCAGACACTTGACACACTTACTAGCCATGTGACTTTGGGCAAGTCACTTAACCCCAACTGCCCTCCAAAAAGCAAAAAAAAAAAAAAAAAAAAGAATGATCGGGGTGAAAGAAACAGCAGCGTGCCCAAAGTAATTTTAGGGGCAGCTAGGTGGTGCAATGAGTAAGAGTGCCAGCCCTGGAGTCAAGAGGACCCAGGATCAGTTCTGGCCTCAGAAAATGAGCACCCACACATAAATAATGACTGGCTATGTAACCTTGAGCAAATTACTTAACCCCAATTGCTTTAAAAAAATAAAATAAAATAAAGTGAATGTTGAAAAATAAAAATAAAAACATAATTTTTTAAAGTATTCATGATATATAGGCATGAAGTATTTGTGTAGTCTAAACATCTTTGACTTCTCCTTCCCTTGCTCCTGAACCATATTTCCCAATATATTTTTCACCATCATTACTTATACATATATTTTTTTAGATTTTTCTTTTTGCTTTTCAGAAGGGGGGAAGGTAGGGCAATTGGGGTTAAGTGACTTGCCCAAGGTCACATGGCTAGTTTTGTGTTAAGTGTCTGAGGTTGGATTTGAACTCAGGTCCTCCTGACTCCAGGGCCAGTGCTCTATTCACTGGGCCACCTAGTCGCCTCTATGTATATTTTTCATTGAAGTTGCTGAGTAGTAAATTATATGTTGATTTAATTTAGAGGGGCTTATCAAATTTTTTTAGAATTTCTCTACTCAAACTGATTTTCTCTCCATTCTTCACACATGGTTCTCCATCTCCCATCTCTGGGCTTTGTGTTGTTGGCTGTCTTACATGCCTGGAGTTCACTCCTTCCATTCCTCTGCCTCATAGAGTCCCTTTTTTCCCCTTTAAACAAGCATCATGTAAGTACCGTTTTACTCATAAAGTCTGATCCTTACAACTTCTAAACTATGGAGATATTGGTTACTCTCCCATTAGAACCCCTAAGAGAAGGGATTGTTTCATCCTTTGTATTTGCATCCCTAATGCTTATCACAGTGTCTGGCACTAGGTAGACATTTACCATATGCTTGTTGATTGATCAAAGCAGCTGCTGATGTATATGCTGTAATTATTTTCATGGGATTGTGGGCTCAAGGTCCATCTTTGTACCACCCCCATCCTCACTCCTCCGTTAAAGAGGATAGAGAAAACAAGAAGAGACAAAGGATAGAAGACAGGGAACAGAAATGAAACAAGAAAGGATAAACTGAGAAGATAGAAACAGAAGATAAAGAAGGGATGGCAGAGATGAAGGGAGAAGGCAGAATCTCCCCTGCTGCCTTTGGCTACCATCTTCAGTGCTTCTTAAATGCTGACCCCATTTGGGTCAAGATCCACAGTTTAAGGAGAACTGAAGGAGTCCTAAGTGGAAAATGTTTAAGAAGCCCTGATTAGGTGAAGTGATGGGGCATATAAAGGGACAGATCTAGTTATATATGGTTCCACAGCAAGTGACCTTGGATGAACTTTTAAAAAACTAATTCTCAAGGTAAAAGAGAACCCACTTAACGATGAAGAAGCAAAAGGAAGAAGCTCAGCAAAACTTCTCAAAAAGAGATAAAAGTCTGAGCTAGTTACAACAGTGGATGGCATAATGGATAGAGGATTGGGCCTAGAGTCAGGAAGACTTGAGCTCAAATCCATCTTCAGATACTTACTAGCTGTGGAACTTTGGGCAAGTCATTTAACATGAGTTTGCCTCAGTTTCCTCATCTGTAAAATGGGGATAATAATAGTACCTACCTCCCAGGGTTGTTGTAAGGATCAAATAAGATAGCACAGTGTCTGGCACATAGTAGGCACTATAGAAAAGTTATTCCTTTCTCCTTATTCCTAAATGACTACACATACAGAAGTGTGGGTTGATAGCAATAGAGGCAGAGTTGATAGTAAATTATAGTTAGGAGGCAGAGTTGATCACACTTCCAGATGGCAGAGATTGTTGTTCTTTGTCCTTTGTTCTTGAAGAGGATGATGACATCAGAGAGACGATGCCATGACATACAAGTGAATTGGATTTAAGTGAGGGAGGGCTGTGCAAAGTCACCAGCCTCACTTTCTCCTCTGGAGTCATCTGGGGTCAGTGGCCAGATATATGTCAGGACAACTGGTGATGGCCCTAGATGCAAAAGGAGATCTAGGCCTTTTTAAGTGAAGGTCTTTAGCACGTCTGAGGCAATATCCATCCAGCAAAGATGGAACCTTTGCAAAGGAAGGCTGATTATACAAGAAGCTTCCTAGAGAGCAGAGCCACACAGGCTCAAAGCAGCTCTGCCCCCAGTAGCTAAGAAGGTACAGATTAGAAGGAAAAGAGCTGCCCCTAAGGCATCCCAGCCATCCTCCATGTCACTTCAGAGACAAAGATTTCTTCTACCTCTCCACCTTACCCCACTCCAACACACACACACACACACACACACACACACACACACACACACACACACACCCCTCATGGAGGTTTGTTCCTTTTTCCCACAGGCACAAAAGTCTTATTGGGAGAGGAGGGAGAAAAATGTTTCACTTATCTCAGAATTTAAGAAAGATTTTATGGCAGGGATTTTTCCTCATGTTTTGTCAGTAAGGTCCAATTAAATGCCTAATTTGTTTTCAGGTGATTTTTCTGACCTATAAAAAGCAAGCATTTAGAATAGAAATGTATAAGTAGAACCTGCATCAAAGTGAATGCCATCTTGGGAAAGGGGAGAAAATTTATAACTTATGGAAGTGAATGTTGAAAACTAAAAATAAATAAACTTTAGAAAGAATTTTTTAAAAGAAAAAGAAAAAAAATTTCTGTGAAGAGGGGCAGCTAGGTGGTGCAGTGAGTAAGAGCGCTGACCCTGGAGTTGGGAGGACCCAGGATCAGTTCTGGACTCAGATACTTAACACCTACACAAAAATAACTGGCCATGTAACCTTGGGCAAGTTACTTAACTCCAATTGCTTTATAAATAAAAAATATCTGTGAAGAACAATAAAGCAAAGTACAATAAAAAAAAACATTTTGATAAAAAAAAGCATTTAAATTGGCTAGGGACCTTGACTAAAAATATACCCCCTTTCCCACTGTTTTAACTAAGTAGAATGGGGGGGACCCCAGGATGCAATTAGAAATAGTCCTGTTATACTAAGACCAACAGTTAAAGTAATGTTTGTAACTGGTATACAAACTGTGTGGATCTTGACATCTCTTTCTACCATTCCTACCGTGGTAGAATGGAGAAGCTGAAACAATCTCATGGGACTATGGGACATTTTACAGTTGACAATACAAATCTGTTGGTCTACCTCCTAGTTCTGAGCTTAATTTAACTATTGATTCCTAAAGAGCTAACATAGTCTGTCATTGGTTTAGTGCTTGAAGCCTTTCTTGTAATTAGGTATAATTTATAGGAATTTATATTCTTCTACTGTCATCTTCAATAAACCAGGTTCACCTCCTCAACCAAATGTAAGCTCTTTTATGGCAAAGACAGTGTAATATTTGTATCTCCATCCCCTAGTTCAGGGTTTTACACAAAATAGGTGCTAAAAAAGGACATTAATTACTTAATATAAATTAATATCATTAAATCACTGCATTCAGCTCTATTGTTGAATTCTGATTGCTTTTTCTCACATGGAAGAAGCAAATATATTTGAATTTTTCTTTTGGGTCAACAATGGAATCAAAATATGAATGAACCACCATCCAGTACTAATTTTGTCTCATAATTTTCACATCCTCATTACAGGTCATTTCAAGAGATCAGACTGAATTTTTGCTAATTCAACTCCTAAGAGTATGTATGATATCTCGGGATTACAAGTCTATGCTTTATTAGTATTCCACATGAAAAAAATGTGAAATGAATTCTGTGCACTGGAATTCAATTGGAATTCAATGGAATTCAATAAGAATTCAGTTCTCTTTCTTTGCTTTAAAAATGCCTAAGTGCCAAGTGAACCTGTGATTTAAAAAAAAAAAAAACAACTATTTCTGCCAGCAATTTTTATCACCTGCCAGTTGGTTATGGCTCTAGTTAAAACAGGCATATGTCACTGTCATTTTTCCATTCTATTCTAACTCAGTTATATGAAGAGAGATGATAAAAATACACTTAATCCCTCCAGATTCCTACTCCCCTTCCCCTTAACTTTTAAGATTTCTGTGAACCCCAATAAACAGGGTTTCTCAAAATTAAACAAGAAGTAGCAGCAGAATGCACCATGGACTTCAATACAGAATGCCTTGGGTTTGACTCCTACCTCTGTCACTATCATCCGTATGACCATGGACAAACCATAGGACCCCCTCTGCCTCAACTTCCTCTTCTATAAATGAAGATAATAAATAATGAACTTTTATTATCTCATGGAGTAACTTTGAAGATAATAGTCAAGTCTTGCCTCTAAAATATAACCCCCAGTTAAGCTCTCAACTGCAATCTCTCAGTGCAATTCTCTAAGGTTGTAATTTGCATATCAGTTGTTTATAAGCTTTGGTAAAGGAAATTAATACACAGGGAATCTATACCTAAAAAAAAATCATACCAGGATCCAATCTTCCCCAAATTATTCAAATGCAATTTGACAACAAAATAATGAGCTATCTGGTTTTAAATGTTTTTCCTAAGTGTTTCTGGATGAAGGTAAGGTAAGAGAAATGTAATAACACCCTCCCCCCCCCAAAGAAATTAATTAGTTCCTTCATGTCATGGACAATTTGATACAGGATTATACATACATTGAAAATTACTTTAAAAAAATAAGTCAATAGAACAGTAAAAATAATAATTCTGCTATTGTTTCTATATATTTGTAGGATATGGAAAATACTGCTAATGATTTATTTTTAATTTTTCTATGTAATTTCAACATATTTAAGAGTGAAAGGGTGCTCAAAATACTGGTATATTACATAAACTCCTTATCAAACATCTTTGTTAAATGAAATGCTAAGCAGATAGGAATCTGTGGATCCTTCTGTAATAAAATGACTCAGTGGACAGAGGGGCAGGCCTAGAGTCAGGAAGAGTCGTCTTTCTGAGTTCAAATCTGGCTTCAGATTCTTACTAGCTGTGCGACCCTGAGCAAATCATTTAATGCTGTCTGCCTCAGTTTCCTCATCTGTAAAATGAGCTGGAGAAGGAAATGGCGAAACACTCCAGTATCTTTGCCAAGAAAACACAACTGACATCATAAAGTTGGACACGACTGAATCTACTAAACAACAATTGTAATAAAGAACTTTTCCACAAATAATTTATTGTATCCATATCAACAAAAGCAGTTTTGATGGACTATCAAATAGGACACAAAAATAGTCTCATCATATAGAATTGGAAGATCTGATGGTATTCATTAAAAATAAGATTGTATCTCAATTTTTATAAGAGTCTCTTTTTTAACTAGAATCCTATATTGAAAAAGTAGAGCATGCTATGCATAAATAAGAGACGGTAAGGAATCCTCAGATTAAATTGAGGTCTTAGTACCGAGAGACTTAAGGGAACAAGTTTGCCTATGTGGAAGTAAGATTGCAAGTAGTAGATATTTATAAGATGACAATCACTCGCCTGGTTCCAATGATACAGTAGGAGTCTGGTACAATGGAAAAAAGCTGACACAGGAATGAGAGAGCATCCTGAGTTCTAATCCTTCCTTGATGACAAGTCTCTTAATTTCCCTTTGTCTCTGGTTTCACATCTATAAATGAAATAGATAGCCTCTGATGTCCCTTCTTCCCCCTCTTTATTCTGTCTATATTCTCTATCTCTGAGATGATCTCCAATTTATTCTATGTACATCTTATTTGCATATAGTTTTGTTTTGGTTTGATTTGGGTTTTTTGTGAATTGTTCCCTCTTTCTCCCACTAGACTGTGAGATCCTTGAGTAGGGCCTGGTTTGGGTTTTGTTTGGGGGAGGCATGAAGGTGACTTTTCTTCTTATCTCTAGTATTTAGCACAGTGCCCGACAAATAGTAGTGACTTGATAAATGTTTGCTGGTTTGATATTCTGTCTTTCACTGTCTCTCTAGCTCTCTACTTCTGTCTCTGTTTATCATATATACAAGATATATATATCACTGACCACCCTGGCCCCTAGTGCCTTAAAGTTAAGTATGTTACATTTCTCCCTTCCTTCAGAATATTCTTGTACTCTTAAAGGGATTTGGGGTATCTAGGTTCTCTGTACTTGGGGATCCACCACTGCTATTCTCTCTGTTATAAGGAGTCCCCTGCACTCCAGTTCCATTTAGCCACTAAGAGTCATATTAGCTTTGCAAAGGAATATTTACTCTAAGGATAATCACAAGTGTACAAATTTGCTGCCCCAGCATGGTAGGCATAATCTCCTCTTCCATGCCACTGCAGTCTCTTTGAGGGAAAATGAATTGGCTCATAACTTAGTTCAGTTCCCATAGAGCTTATATAAATGGGGGATGCTAAACCATACATAAGGCTCCCTATAGGCTACATATTGATTTAGTTTTAACATGTAATATTATCTATGTCCTATTTTATTTCTGTTTGTTTTGTTAAATACTTCCCATAAATATTTTAATCTGGTTTGGGCCATATTCAGAAATGTGAGACCTCCTAGAGATGAAGGAAGATGGCAGAGTAAAGGCAGAGGCTCTCCAGAACTCTCCCCAAAAGTCTCCAAATACCTTTAAACAATGATTCTAAACAAATTCTAGAGAAGCAGAACCCACAAAAGACAGACTGAAACCAATTTTTAGCCCAAGACAACTGGAAAGGTAAGCAAGAAAGGTCTGTTGCACCAGGGTGAGAGAAGAGTATAGTCCAGCACAGGCTACACCAGTGCACAATGGGCCACCAAACCAGGGGCAAGCCTTGAGAGCCACTGAATCAGCATTGGCAGCAGCTGCTTCCAGAGTTCTCAGCCCATAGAGAGTAAGGGGATCAAACAACAGATCAGAAGGAGATTACAGGGGTCTCTTTGCTAGCACTGAGGTAGAACTCTGTTGCTTTGTCCAAACTGGGATCCAGGTCCAGGACTGGGTGATAGTCTCAAGGTGAGGAGTAAAACTAGCATACCAGAGGTTGCAGTCACAGTGAAGTGGGGACCCTTCTCACAATTCCAGGGCAGAAAAGAGTGTTTGTGGTCACTCATAGGCCAGACCACAGGCCAAGAGAGTAACAAGAACTATTCCTTAGATCATAGCACCTTGGAAGAACTGAAAATTTACAGGTGCCTAGAAATATCTCTGAAAACAGCTGGACAAAGCCTCTGAAGCTTGGGACAGTTAACCCTCAAACAAAGTGTCAAAAGTCAAGTAATAGCCTGGGGAAATGAGCAAATAGCAGAAAAAGATTCTGACCATAGAAAGTAATTATGGTGCAAGGGAGTTCAAAATACACACTCAGAGGAAGAAAACAAAGTCAAAGCTCCTACAAGCAAAGTCTCTAAATATATAATTAGTCAAATGGAAAAAGAGGCACAAAAATTCTCTGGAGAAAAAAATTCCTTAAAAAGTAGAACTGGACGAATGGAAAATGAAATGCAAAAGCTCACTGAGGAAAATAATTCCTTCAGAATTAGAATAGAGCAAATGGAAGCTAATGATTTTATGAGAAATCAAGAAACAATAAAACAAAACAAAAAATGGAAAAAAAAAGAAGACAAGGTAAAACATCTCATTGGAAAAAACAACTGACCTGGAAAATAGGTCCAGGAGAGATAATTTTAAAATTATTGAGCTACCTAAAAGCCATAGTCAAAGAACAACCTAGACATAATCTTTCAAGAAATTATCAAAGAAAATTGTCCTGATATTCTAGAACCAGAGGGTAAAATAGAAATTGAAAGAATCCACTGATCACCTCTTGAAAGATATCCCAAAAGGAAAACTCCCAGGAATATTATAGCTAAACTCCAGAGCTCCCAAGTCAAGGAGAAAATATTATAAGCAGCCAGAAAGAAACAAGTCAAGTATCATGGAAGCATAGTCAGGATAACACAAGATTTAGCAGCTTCTACATTAAAGGATCAGAGGACTTGGTACATGATATACCAGAGGGCAAAGGAACTAGGATTACAACCAAGACTCACCTGCCCAGCAAAACTGAGTATAAACTTTCAGGGTGAAAAAAAATGGACATTCAATGAAATGCAGGATGTTTAATCCTTCTTAATGAAAATACCAGAGCCTCATAGAAAATTTGACTTTCAAATATAAGACTCAAGAGAAGCATAAAAAGAAAAACAGGGGAATCTTAAGAGGCTTTATAAGATCAAATTGTTTACATTCCAACATGGTAAAATGATACTTGTATCTCCTAAAAATCTTCTCATTATTAGGGTAGTTAGAAGGAGTATTTATAGTATATATAAACAGAGGGCACAAATGGGAGATGGTGTTTAAAAACATAAAATTAAGGAGTGAGAAAGGAATGTACTGGGAGAAATAGAAAGGGAGAGGTAGAATGGGATAAATTATCTCACACACAAGAAGCAAAAAAAGTTTTTACAGTGGAGGGAAAGAGTGGGAAAGTGAGGGGGAGTAAGTGAACTTTATTCTCATCAGAATTGGATTAAAGAGGGAATAATATACACACTCAATTGGGTAAAGAAATCTATCTCACCCTATGAGAAAATAGGAGGGGAAAGAGATAAGAGATGGGGGAGGGAATTATAGAAGGGAGGGTAGACTGAGAGAGGGGGTACTCAGAAACAAAACACTTTTGAGAAGGGACAGGGTGAAAGGAGAGAAAGAATAGAATAAATGGGTGGGGGAATAGGATGGAAGAGAAAACAGCAATAGTAACTGTGAAAAAAATTGAAGCAAGTTTCTCTGATAGAGGCCTCATTTCTCAAACATACAGAGAATTGAGTCAAATTTATAAAAATGAGAGCCATTACCCACTTGATAAATGATCAAAAGATATGAACAATTTTGAGATGAAATAATCTCAGCTCTTTAGCCATATGAAAAATATCTCCAAATCACTACTGATTGAAGAAATACAAATTAAAACAATTTTGAGGTCCTACCTCATACCTATTAGATTGGCTGATAGGACAGAAAAGGAAAATGACTAATGTTGGATGGGATGTGAGGAAAATGAGACATTAACCTACTGTTGGTGGAGTTGTGAAATGATTCAACCATTCTGTAAAGCAATTTGGATCTATGCCAAAAGGGCTATAAATCCATATATGCCCTTTGATCTAGCAATACTACATTTGCGTCTGTATCCCAAATGAGATTTTTTAAAAAAGGAAAAGGACCAATATGTACAAAAATATTTATAACAGCTCTTTTCTAGTGGCAAAGAATTGGAAATTAAGGGAAAGACCATCAATTGGGAAATGGCTGAACAAATTGTGGTATATGATTATGATAGAACACTACTGTACTATAAGAAACGATGAGCAGAATGCTCTCAGAAAAACCTAGAAAGACTTACATGAGCTGTTGCAAAGTGAAATGTACTGTGTACAAAGTAACAAGAATATTATAAGATGACCAGCTGTGAATGACTTAACCTGTTCTCAGCAACACAGTGTTCTAAAACAACACTGAAGGACTTATGATGACGTTAGGTTAGCTGGCTTTAGCATCCCAAACTCTAACATCATCATGACTTGAACCTCCAGGGCAGTGCCCACACCTGAAATTGTGAATAACAAACAACACAGAATAGAAATAAACACCTCCAGGACCATTTATTAGAGTCCAGGTTAAAGAGAGGGATCAGGAGAAAGAAATCTTTCCCTCTCACCATTTTAGTTCATGATATTGGCACTATGGGTGAACAGAAATCTTCACCCTCTTGTGTGCAACAAAATAGAGATTGTAAAAAAAAAAGCTCAAAAGCTAGAAAGAGTAATTTTCTCAATCTCACACACACACACACACACACACACACACACACACACACACACACACACACATATATATACCTCTGTATTGTTCAACAGGAGCTCAGCAGAATATTCAAGGGAATGAAGTCATCATAAGGCTGATAAACTAATAAATTAATAAATAATTATATTAATAGGCATTTATATAATACTTTTAGGTTACAAAATGCTGAAAAACATCTATTATCTCTTTTGAGCCTAATTACACTCCTGAAAATACCCTACTCCTTGATAATTAATTATGAATTTTGGAGTCAAGTTGTTATTAAAAAGTGGAACTTTAAATATTTTATGTATTGCTTGGAAAGGCAGATGGGGATTTAGTTTATCATGCTAATGTCTATTTACTACTACCTGGGGTGACACTTCGAAAAAACCAGAAGGGGGGGGCGGTTGGGAGTAGGAAGGTAAATCACAGGGGATTGCCCAAGAGTCCTGGAGTCAAGAAATCCAGTATTCAGTAATCTAGAGTATATGAAGCCAGCCTCTGAATAATTCTGAAGTGATGTGGAAAAGGAGAAATTGTGAGAAAAGAGTAATTATCAACTAATTTGATGAGGCATGACACATGAGGAATTGCAGTTAAAAACAGAAGTAACTAAGGTAGCTTCTTATAAAATCATTGATAAAATGTTATTTAGACTCAGTGAGTCTCAGCATGTGCCAAAAGTATAGAGATGGAAGGCCTTGAGCTTGAATCTGAAGATCACATTGAAACAGTAGAAGACAATGCTGCTATTACTACTAACAATAATAATAGTTAATAATTATCTGACACTTTAACATTTACAAAACCCAAGTCCTTTTCAGTCAGAGACAAGGTTTATCAAAAACACCAGCTGGAGTGGGCAAGATTTTAAGAATCCATGCTATTGGCCAGATTATAAGAATCTGAGCAATCACATGGGAGCAAGATGAACTCTAATGTACAGTGGTCAAGGAGAGGGTCTAGATGGAATCAAGGGTGGGAAGTGACTGGGGTAATCCAGAGGTAACAGACAATGAAAGGCTGGGCTAGGGTAGAGATAACGGAGAATTGGGGATTTGGGCATGGGGCCACAATGAAAGGCCATTGAAAGAATTACTAGGATGGATTGATGCCCTAAGTGAGTGCCAGAGACTTGGACATGTAGTAAAGTTCAAGGAAAGTTGGGGTAGGAGGAGTTTCCAGGGCCCATACCCCATCTCTTCTATGCTCAAAGTCTCAAAATACAGGCTAATCTTTGTCCGAGAAGATATCTCTACTCTCCAGATCATCTGCAAGAATATACTGTTCCATTTTTTTTATATAGGAGAAAGACTTCAACAGGAAGACAAAGAAGAAAAATGATACAAGCAGTATGGTAAGTGTAAAATTCCTTGGATTTGAAGTCTGAAGACTTGACTTCAACCCCACCTCTGACACTGACTACTTGTGTGACCTGGACCATATTATTTATCTTATCTGGACCTCAGTTTCTCCATTTGAAAAATCAGGTGGTTGGACTAGACAATTTCTAAGGTCCTTTCCAACCCTACATCTATGATCCTGCCATCTAAAAAGCAGAAGGCATATTGACCTACGTCAGGATGTTGATGTCACACAGAGTAGAAAGGAAAGTAATATCACTGATTTCTTGGAGCTAAGAGGTACAAGTAAGGCTATTTCTGAAGACAAGGGAACTAGAACTTCTGGAAAGGAAAAAACTGCTTGTCTTCCAAGAAAAATAATGCGGTTCCACAGTTACTATCAGGTATCATCCAATAACTGTCAGAAGAAAAAGGAGTACTGGTGGTTGGGAACTCCCTGCTTAGGAGTGCTGAGACCTATCAGCCTGATCAGAACAAATAAGATCTGTACTCACACAGCATGCATCCAGTACAGAAGAAAGAACTTCCCAAAATTTGTCAAAAGCATGATTAGTACCAATTTTTAAGTGATACCAAAGAATTATTAGACCTCACCATCTGTCTGCCAATATAATCTCTGGAGCTAGGGACCTTTAGCATGACCTTTCCATCTGCCCTGCTAATAAACCCTCCTGTGTGTGCTTTTTCCCCTATTAGAATTTTAGTTCCTTGGGAGCCATGGCTGTCTCACTCTTTAAATAGATAATCTCAACACTTAGCACAGGGCTTAGCACACAATAAAAGCTTAGTAAATGCATTTTTTCATATGTTCATTCGTTCATAAGATTCTTTGACTCTGAGGATTCTGTTTTAATTTTTTTTTTTTTGGCCAGAGGTAAGAACAAATATCTAAGGAAGAAGGATAATTGTTCCTCACAGGAGAAAGAGAAAGTAGAATGGAGTCAATGTGTAAAGTGGAAAGATAATTGGATGCGAAGACCTGGTCATGAGTAAATTATGATTTTCCCAAAATATTTAGCAATCTGTGCCTCATCTTCACATCCAGATGAGGGGTTAAACAATACTCCCTAAAGGGGCCACAATAGCTATCACATTGTCATTCTCATCCTGCCTGATGAAGGTGCTGTCGACATTTCCTATGTAATTAAAATAATAGATCAGAAGAAATAGTAATTACTAGGAAGTCATCTTGTCAAAGTAAAGTGATACTATACTTTCCATTTTAAATTGTGGTATTTTCTCAAACTGTGTTTAGTCTAATTCCTATAAAACTTGTTTAGTAAAGTATTCAATATCTAGTTTCTGTTGAATCAAAGATAATCAAAGGAATTCTAAATTTTGCTGAATTCCTAAGGGAGGGGGAGTGTTTTGACTCCTTTGGGAGCTGCCCCAGCACAACCAGAGCAGCAAGGCTAAAGTGAGTCAGAGGAGAGCGTTCTATATCCTGCTGGCAGGCGGATGGGGTGGATGGTTGCCCAGTACATTTCTCTTGCTATTAGTGATTTAGAGAAATGGTTCATATGGTTGGCAATTCTTCTTTAAAGAAGATTGTTCCTATCTTTTGGCCACTTATCCACTAGAGAATAACTTTTTGTGTTTTTTTTTTGTTTGTTTGTTTTTGCTTTTTGGGGGGCAGTTGGGGTTAAGTAACTTGCCCAAGGTCCCACGGCTAGGTTTTTGTTAACTCTTTGTGTTTTACATCCAGATGAAGTCTTTGAGAGCATTGGATATATTCTCTGCATAGGATTTATGAAAAGATATGGAGAGAAATTATGCAGAAAATGAAGATAGTTTGTAAACTATGCTGGTGGAGGAAGCATTCTTATAATTATTTAAGAACTTGCAATATGTAGTCTTTTGATTGTGCAGGAGGACTCGGGGGAATCCCCTGACTGGCCTAGCTTGTAGACCTGGGCAGGCCTGGTTTTTCTAAAATCACAACCTGCTTTGTGCCTCTGGTACAGATAGCTAAGAATTTAATTAAACTGAAAAATGAATGAATATATATATATATATATTCTTGTGTTCTTTTTTTGGGGGGGGTGATGTGCATATACCACCAGAGGATTTATATGCTATCAGTGAGTCATGTAGTTAAGATTTAAGGCATATGAGACACTATGTTTCTGCTACTTCAGATCTAAAAATCAGACTAACTCAACAAGCAGGTAATCTATGACTTTATCAAACCAATGATAATTTTATTAAAAATAAGATCCCTAAGGTATTTCACTAGGGTGGAGGTAACATTGAAACAGTATTAACTATACTTTGGGCTTGCTATTTAACCAATGAATTCACCTAATAACCAACTATCCTTTGGGCCATGTCTCTTCAACTAATCCATAAGAATAGCAAGAGATACTTTGTCAGAAGTTGTGATAAAACTTAGATGAGCTATTAAGAATTCTTATGGGGGGCGGCTAGGTGGCGCAGTGAGTAGAGCGCCGGCCCTGGAGTCAGAAGGACCTGAGTTCAGATCCGGCCTCAGATACTTAACCCACACAAACAAAAACCTAGCCATGTGACCTTGGGCAAGTTACTTAACCCCAGTTGCCCTAAAAAGGGGCGGCTAGGCGGCGCAGTGAGTAAGAGCGCCAGCCTTGGAGTTGGGATGACCCGAGATCAAATCCGGCCTCAGAAAATGAGCACCGACACATAAATAATGACTAGCCGTGTAACCGTGAGCAAGTTACTTAACCCCAATTGCTTAAAAAAAAAAAAAAAGGGGGCGGAGCCAAGATGGCGGAGTAGAAACAGCTCGTCCAAGCCTCTCTGCCCCCAGATTCTCCACAAACTATGTAAAAAAGGACTCTGAAAACCTTCTGGAGCCCCAGCACCCACACAGAACGACACAGAGAAGCTAACCTCCCACTGAGGACAGCCCAGCACCCTGCAGGAAGGACCAGCGCAGTGGTCTGGGGCCCCAGTGCGCAGAGCGCAGGAGCCGAGCCGAGCCCAGGTCCACGTGAGCCGAGGTTTTAGCCCCAGGGCGGCAGGGCCAGCAGCCAGCTGGAGGAACCCCAGAACACCAGAAACTGTGACTCCAGAATTATCAACATAGACTTGCCTAGGACAAAGTAAGAGGTTAGCGTCCTATGGACTTTGGGACCTGTATTTGGGGAATGGGTCAGCTCCCTCCCCTGGGGGCTAGAAGCTGCTGAGGAGACACGCCATTTTGTAGTTTTCAGAGGCAGATCCGGCTCCCAGCCTACAAATCGTGGGGAGATCCAGCGATCAGTCTTGGGGGTAATCGCTCTTGCTTTAACCTCCCTGGATCTGGATTGTGATCTAGGGTGGAAGTTGTGGGTGGGTTTACAGCTTGCCAGAAACGGAAGTTGCCCCCCACACGTTCGGGACGAAAATTCCTCTATCTGGCCTTAAAGCCATAGTGTGGCAACAAGCCCAAAAGTCAAGTAATTAAGTGGCAACATGCCAAGGCAGAGGAAACAGAAAAATGCAACCCTAGACTCCTATTTTGGGGGCATAGAGCGGGAAAAGGACTGTGAGGTCAGAAGTCCTGCTCCAAAAGCCCCAGGGGAAAACATGAGCGGGTTGCAGGCCATAGAGGACCTTAAGGAAGACTTTAAAAATCAAATAAGAGAAGTGGAGGAAAAATTGGAAAGAGAAATGAGAAGGATGCAGGAAAAGTATGAAATGAGGGTCAACAGCCTGACTGAGAAAACAACACCTTAAAAAATAGACTAACTCAAATGGCAAAGGAGGCCCAAAAGGGCAATGAGGAGAAGAATGCCTTAAAAAGTCGAATTTGCCAGATGGAAAAAGAATCTCAAAAGGTCACTGAGGAGATTCATTCCTTTAGAGTTAGACTGGAGCAAATGGAAGCTAATGACTTTATGAGAAATCAAGATGCTGTTAAGCAGATCCAAACAAATGAAAGATTAGAAGGCAATGTGAAATATCTCATGGGAAAAACCACTGACCTGGAAAATAGATCCAGGAGAGACAATTTAAAAATTATTGGACTACCTGAAAGCCATGATCAAAGAAAGAACCTAGAAATCACCCTTCAAGAAATTCTCAAGGAAAATTGCCCTGATGTTTTAGATCCAGAGGGCAAAATAGAGGTTGAAAGAATCCACAGATCACCTCCTGAAAAAGATCCCAAAAAGAAAACTCCCAGGAATATTATAGCCAGGTTCCAGAATCCCCAGATCAAGGAGAAAATACTACAAGCAGCCAGGAAGAACAATTTCAATATTGTGGAAACACAATCAGAATAGCCCAGGACCTGGCAGCTTCTACACTGAGGGATCGAAGGGCATGGAATATGATATTCCAGAGGGCAAAAGAACTGGGAATAAACCCAAGGGTCACCTACCCAGCAAAACTGAGTATTTTGTTTCAGGGGAAAATATGGTCATTCAGTGGAATAGAGGACTTTCAAGCATTCTTGAGGAAAAAACCAGAGTTGAATAGAAAATTTGACATCCAGACACAAGAAGCAAGAGATGCCTGAGAAGGTAATCAGGGAAAAGAAATCAAAAGGAACTTATCAAAGTTGAACTATTTACATTCCTATATGGAAAAGCAATAACTGTGACTGATGATATCTTTCTCACTATGAAAATAATGGAAGAAAGGTGTGTGGTCATATGAATACATATGTGAATGTGTGTGTATATGGTTACAGTTATATATGGATAGAGGGCATAGGTTGAATTTGTTGGGAAGGGAGAATACTCAAGGGATGAAATTATGAGGTGAAAGAGGAAAGTGGCAAGAGGAGATGGGGAGAGACAGGGTAGGGTAAACTATCTCATGTAGGGGAAGTGGTTGCAAAGGAGGGGGAGAATAAGGAAGGCTAAAAAGGCAAAACCACATTCACATTGAATTTGGTTCAGGGAGAAAATGACATACATACTAAATGGGATATCTCAACCTGCAGCAGGATAGGGGGAAGGGGGATGAGAGGAGGGATGATGGATGGGAGGGCATCCTTGGGGTGAGGGGAGGTTGGAAGTACCCACTATAGAAGAGGGACAGGATCATGTAGGGAATGGACCAGGTGGGGGGTGGGATGAGTGGGAGGGAATTATAAGCAGCCTTGTACAATATATCTACTATGATAATGTTTTGCATAGCTAGACATGTACAACATATACTGAATTACTTATATACCAAGAAGGAATGGGTGACAAGGGAGGAAGGAAATGGATCTGAAATTCAAGATCGTAACATTAAATGTTTCAAATATATATATAAATACTATTATTAATACTCTTTTGCCTATAATTGGGAGATAAGATATGCAGGCATTGGGACACAAAGATTCATCTTCCTCTAATGGAAAAGTCGATGGGGGTATGGGAGAAGGTATGGGAGAGAGCAGATTGGAGGAAGTGATATCTTGTGGGACTACTATTCTGGGAGGTTGGGTAGGGGAATAATGGGGGAAAATGATTGTAACTCAAAATCTGGCGGAAATGAATGATGTAAAACAGAAGTTAATAAAGTATTTGTTTTAAAAAAAATAAAAAAAAAATAAAAAAAAAAGAATTCTTATGATCCATCAAGCTACTAACCCCATCAAAAATGGAAGTAAGGTTATTCTGGCATGACCTTGTCTTGATTAAGTCTTTTTTTTCCCAAATGCTTTATTAACTTCTGGTTTACATCATTCATTTCCACCAGATTTTGAGCTACAATTTTTCCCCATTTTCCCCTACCCATCACCCCAGAATAGCAGTCCCACAGGATATCCCCTCATCCAATCTGTTCTCTCCCATATCTTCTCCCATACCTCCTTCAACTTTTCCATTAGGGCAAGGAGAATCTCTGTGCCCCAATGCCTGCACATCTTATCTCCCAATTACATGCAAAATAGTATTAATAATAGCATTTATATATATTTGTAACATTTAATTTAAAATTTTGAATTTCAGATCCATTCCCTTCCTCCCTTGTCACCCACTATCTCTGGGAAGATAAGAAATTCAGTATATATTGAACATGTATAGCTATGCAAAACATTACCATAGTAGATATATTATAAAAGACTGCTTATATTTCCCTCCCACCCATCCCAGCCCCCACCTGGTCCATTCCTTACTTTGATCCTGTCCCTCTTCAAAAGTGGGTGCCTCTAACCTTCCCTCCCCCCAGCAGGCCCTCCCCTCCATCATCCCCCTCCCCTCTACTCTCCTGCAGTGTGAGATATACCATTTAGTATGTATGTCATTCTCTCCCTGAGCCAAATTCAATGAGAATATGGTTTTGCCTTTTTGTCTTCCTGTTCTTCCCCTCCCCTGCAACTACTTCCCCTTGCCTCTTCTACATGAGATACATCTCCTCTTACCATATTCCTCTCTCACTTCTTAACTTCACCCCTTAAGTATCATCCCTTCCCACCAAATTTGACCTGTGTCCTCTATCCATGTATACCTCTAAACATATATACGCATATTCACATATGTATTCATATGCCCATATACCCTTCTTCAATTATTTTCATACTGAGAAAGGTTTCATTAGTCACAGTTATTGTTTTTCCATGTAGGAATGTAAATAGTTCAATTTTTATAAGTTCCTTTTGATTTCTTTTCCCTGTTTACCTTCTCAAGTATCTCTTGCTTCTTGTGTCTGAATGTCAAATTTTCTATTCAACTCTGGTTTTCTCATCAAGAATGCTTGAAAGTCCTCTATTCCACTGAATGACCATATTTTCCCCTGAAACAAGATACTCAGTTTTGCTGGGTAGGTAATTCTTGGTTTTAATCCCAGATCCTTTGCCCTGAGAAATATCATATTCCATGCCCTTCTGTCCCTCATTGTAGAAGCTGCCAGGTCCTGTGCTATTCTGATTGTGTTTCCACAATATTGAAACTGTTTCTTCCTTGCTGCTTGTATTATTTTCTCCTTGATCTGGGAATTCTGGAACCTGGCTATAATATTGCTAGGAGTTTTCTTTCGGGGATCTTTTTTAGGAGGTGATCTCTGGATTCTTTCAACCTCTATTTTGCCCTCTGGTTCTAAAACATCAGGGCAATTTTCCTTGAGAATTTCTTAAAGAATGATTTCTAGATTCTTTCTTTGATCATGACTTTCAGGTAGTCTAATAATTTTTAAATTATCTCTCCTGGATCCATTTTCCAAGTCAGTGGTTTTACCCATGAGATATTTCACATTGCCTTCTATTCTTTCAATTGCTTGGATCTGTTTAACAGCATCTTGATTTTTCATAAAGTCACTAGCTTCCATTTGCTCCAGTCTAATTCTGAAGGAATGAATCTGCTCAGTGAGCTTTTGAGATTTTTTTTCCATCTGGCAAATTTGGCTTTTTAAGGCATTCTTCTCCTCATTGCCTTTTTGAGCCCCTTTTGACACTTGAGTTAGTCTATTTTTTAAGGTGTTATTTTCCTCAGTCAGGCTGTTGACTCTTATTTTATACTTTTCCTGCATCCTTCTAATTTTCTTCCCAATTTTTCCTCTACTTCTCTTATTTGGTTTTTAAAATCCTTCTTAAGGTCCTCTATGGCCTGTAACCCGCTCGTATTTTCATTTGGGGCTTTTGGTGCAGGATTTCTGACCTCATGGTCCTCCTCCTGTTCCATGCTTTGATCCTCTTTGCCCCCGAAATAGGAGTCTAATGTTGAATTTTTCTATTTATTTTGTTTCCTTTGCCTAGGCATGTTGCCACTTAATTTCCTGACTTTTTGGCTTGTTGCCACAGTAGGACTCTGCCACCAGCCAGGGGAGCTTCCATCCCAAACTTTGGGGTCTTCTCAACTTCTGGAGGTATTAGTTGGGTGCCCTCCCTAAAGCCCCCACACACACTGGCAAGCTGGACACACATCCCAAGACCTCCACCCCAGACTGCAATCCAGATCCAGAAAGGTTAAAGCAAGAGCGATTATCCCCCAGATTGATCATTGGATCCCCCTACAGTCTGCAGGCCAGAAGCTGAAGCTGCAACTGAAGCTGCAAAATGGTGGCTGTGCCACTGCTCCTCAGCCACTTCTAGCCCCCAGGGGAAGAAGCTGATGCGCTCTCAAATACTGGTCCCAAAATCCATAGGGCACTAACCTCTCACTTTTTCCTAAGCATCTATGTGTTGGTAATTCTGGAAAAGCCACAGCTGCCGGTTTTCTGGGGTCCCTGCAGCTGGCTGCTGGTCTGGCCACCCTGGGGTTAAAATCTCAGACTCATGTGGTCCTGAGCCTGGCTCCCAGGGTGCTGTGCTGGCTGCTCCCTGCCAGGCTGCCGGACTGTCCTCAGTGGGCAGTTAGCTTCTCTGTGTCGATTTGTGGGTTCTGGAGCTCCAGAGGTTGTTCAGAGTCCCCCTTTCACATAATTTTGAAGTGGTATGGGCTGGAGCACCGTGAAAGTGCTGTTTCTACTCTGCCATCTTGGTTCTGCCCCCAGATTAAGTCTTGTCTACTCTTTGTGGTGACTACTTCCTTTTCTAGATGTTCATCGATCTTCCTAATTCCCACTCATCATGTTAAAGATTTTTGTTAGAAATCCAAGTCAAGCTTTCTTCTGGACTCTGAGAACCAATGTCTTTCTGGTGTTCATATACAGCATTTCTCTGTATCACAAGAGGTCAAAATCCCTGATCCTGCCACCTTTCTCAGGGGGCTGGGTTGTTGTTGGTTGTCTGTTTTATTTTTGCTTCCCACTTCCATCTGAAGGCATTTCTTTTGTCTTTGATAACTACAAATCCAACATACTCTGTTTGCCTGTGGAATCTCCTTGTAACTTTAATGGATTTTCCTAGTCATGTAATCACCTGGGCACTCCCATCTCAGGACGAATTGCTGAAGACCACCAAAAAAATGAATATTAAAGAAAGAAGCACCATATGCTTAGGAACACTTTGAAGCAAGGCAAGAACAATAGTTAGCATGTATATAGAGCTTATGATGTTCCAAGCACTGTACCAAATGCTTTATAATTATTATGTCATTTGATCCTCACAACAACCTTGAGAGGCAAGTCCTATTATTATCCCCATTTTACAGATGAGGAAACTGAGGCAAACAGAGATTAAGAGGTTTGCCCAGGATCACACAGCTAGTAAGTGTCTAAGGTCATATTTGAACTCCGTTCTTCCTGACTCCAAACTTAGCACTCTATGCCACCTAGATGCATCTTAGAGCACAAATCTGTAGAGCTTCCCTCTCCCATCTGGCAGCTCACAGCAGTCCTCCTCATTAAAAAGTTACCGGAGGGGCGGCTAGGTGGCGCAGTGAATAGAGCGCCAGCCCTGGAATCAGAAGGACCTGAGTTCGGAGCCGGCCTCCAACACTTAATCCGCACAAACAAAAACCTAGCCGTGTAACCTTGGGCAAGTTACTTAACCCCAATTGCCCTAAAGGGGCAGCTAGGTGGCGCAGTGAGTAAGAGAGCCGGCCTCGGAGTTGGGATGACCCGAGATCAGATCTGGCCTCAGAAAATGAGCACCCATGCATAAATAATGACTAGCCGTGTAACCTTGAGCAAGTTACTTAACCCCAATTGCTTTAAAAAAAAAAAAAGTTACCGGAGAGTGATAGATAAGTCTACTCAAAACTTCTGTATCCAGAATCTAGTTCTAGCTCAGTTTCTCCTAAATCTGGGACTTTGGGCTTCTTTGAGTTATAAAACCAAGTAGAAGGCTTTTAATCATCATATAGTATTAATCGCTTAGTCATTGATGGCCAGAAATTGTCTCCACAAAAATACATATGTTCAATTGGAACCAGGCAGGCAATATCTGCACATGTTCTGTACAACTCACAATACAAGCATGCTCTGAGGACTAGGTCTTTATTGGCCAGTCCCCTCCATTACAGTAGAAAAATAGTATACTCTCTATGGTATCTAATTGTGTGTGTGTGTACAATGTGTTTATATATGTATATACATAAACATACATATATACACATATATGATCCATACACACAATTCCTTTTCCTCATATTCAGTTTAAGGCTCTTTTGATTAAATTTTCCAAGTCACTAGAGAAATACACTCTTATCAGCCCTTGTAAGGTATTCTCCATCCCTATCCAGGAACCTGTCATTTCTATATTACTAGCTGTGTGATCCTGTAGGCATCTCAAACTCACTCTTTTACAGACTTCACTATCCTCCATCTCAAATAAACCTCCTTCCCTAACCTCCTGTTTTCTGTTAAGGGCATGACTATAGTCACCGAGGTTCATAACTTCATCCATGATTCTTCCTTCCCTCATCAACCCCATCTAATCAGTTACAATGTTTGTTGATTCTATCTTCTCAACATATTTCACTTCCTTGCCCATGTTCCAATCACACAATTACCACACTAGTTTGAGCCTTCTTTACCTTTCACCTAGACTATTGCAATCCCCTTCTATCTGATTTCCCAGGTTCCAGTCTATCCCCTTTCTAATCATCATTTACATAGAGATACCAAACTCCCTACTTAGGGAGATGTAGCAGCAAGCACCCCAACATCCCCAGGGTAGCTGCCAACACAGGTTCTTAGATCTGCTTTTCAAAAGGAAAGCAACTCAAAATTGGTTAACAAGCTTACTTTAATCAAACAAACATATATTATTTACCTAGTTCAGGGGGGAAAGGGCAGCACACTGAACTTCAGAGTATACAGACAGTAGTTTCAAAACAGAGAAACAGATCAAGCAGACAGGTTTCCAAACTGCCCAACCATCACATACATCAATCCCAAATCACAGTTACCAGAAAGGGAATCATCAACATCTGGGTTTTCAAAGCTGGGGGGCTCTCAACAACAGCTGCCTAGAGTCTCATCTGGTCAAATCACACAACACTTCTCAAAGTGAGCCCCAAAGCAAAGCCTCACATCAGGGATTATATAGCCTTCTCCTGGTTCAGAGAATGTAACCACCCTCTTAACCCACTGCCCAATCACAAAGTATCAAGGTGTGGGCTTTCCTGAAAACCAAGCCTCCTGCCACAGGCTCCATGTGACCGCATTCAGCCTATTAGGAGGCAGAGTATATTTTCAAATCAAGGAAGGTTCTCAGAGTCTCTTAGGCCCATCAAAGGACCTAAGGGCAGGGAAGATCTTTAAATTTGCATTTCCATTATGGGAGACTATTATCACTCTTGTCTCTAGGAGAAAATACAAACACCTCTGGCATTTAAAACCCTTTAGAGGCTGTCTTCAACCTATTTTTCCAGACTAGTTCAACATTACTCCTCCTTATGCATTGCACATTCTGACCAAACTGGGCTAGTTAAAGTTCCTTCTGCTGCTCCCGTGACTGCACAGGCAATCCTCCATGCTTGGAATGTGGGACTTCCTCATTGCCATCTTTTGGAATCCTTAGGTCTCTTTAATCCTCAACTCAAATGCTAACAGCTAAATGAGGCCTTTCCAGATCTCTAGGTATTATCAGTCCCCTGACCCCAAATTACTTTCTATTTACTTTCTCCATATATTTTACCTACATATCTGTATGTGTAATATAAGTTGCTTGAGAAGAGGGACCTTTTCTTTTTTGTCTCTATATACAAAGTGCCGAACAGTGACTGGCAAGTAGGAGGATCTTAATAAATCCTGAATATTGAATATAATTTAATTAAATCTGTTGGTTAGAGGTAGCATATCATGGTGAACAGAGAACTGGCCCTCAGAGCCAGGAGAGTCTGAGTTCATGACCTATCATTAACCTCGCTATGCTGTTCTGCCCTGGCCAGATTACCTAACCTCTTATAAAACTCTAAATTACTGAGTAGGTATTGACTTGAATTAATAAAAAGAGTTTCCTAGTCTCAGAATTTCTATACCAGTGAAATCACAAATCCATTCTCTATTCCTCTCCCTATCCCTAAATCAGTCAATGCTGTTGTAGCTTTTTTTTTTTTAAGTCAACTTATGCTAGTAATTAGGCAAACTCTTTGACATAAATGGGTGGTTCAATGGTAGGAACAGAGGAGACAGAATCTAAATTTGGAGGTAAAGGTAAACCAAAAAGACAGGCATCTGTGGTACTCCAATGTGCAAGAATTAAGATAAGAAGGAGTACCAACTGATCAGTGTTTCAAGGTCAGAAAAGCTATATTACACCAGGAGACCAAAATGCCATGAAGTTGACTTTTTCTAACTCAACCTGATTCCCCAAATCACTTGGCCTTTCATTTTTATGACTATGTTCCTCACCACTGCCCAGTGCTAGTATGTCATCTAGGTCATGGGCAAGATCTGCTAAGCTCCCTCTTGACTCATAGCCATTTGGTTATTGAATCAACTAGAAAGGTAACCACTATAATAAGAGATTATTTTGAATTCAAGAGAATTTGTAGCCCTCTTCATCATACCACTCCCCAAGCACATCCATTATACCTACAGCTAGGACCAGCATTCTCATCAGCACATTCTCCAAGTAGGAAAATCCCACAGAAGTGGTGAGAGAACATGAGAAGTCTATGATGCCCAGACATGGTATGAATGATATATTAATGCTATATCACATCCAAAATAATTTCAGGATGTTAGGACAAAGAGATATTTGTATTTGTAATGAAAAGAGAGTCATGGAAACTACATATTTCTAAGCAGGTTGTGACAAGGGAAAATAAACTCTGGGGAAAAATTACTTTCTCTTTGGGATTGAGAATTTGAGATCACGTAAATCATGAGCCATAAATTATTCCTATTTCCATTCACTATTCTTTCTATAGCTAAGACAGCTTGTTTAGTATCTCTTTTCAAATTACTTCTGGTATCTTGGTCCTTGTAACCCACAGAAGTCAATTTTACCTTGCCAAAAGGATCTTAACTTGAAATCTCTCTGCCATTATAAATTCTCATGCCTAACTCTATTAGACTCATGAATTTTTTAAAACGCTTGTTCAAAAATAAATATTGGAAAAAAATAACAAACTTTAGTGTACTTGTGAATAAAATTATTAGATATAATTGGATACTTCCATAGAAATGCATTCCTCTCTTGCTGGGTTATTACCTATTAAGAGTCCTCAAAACGCAGAGAGGAATATGTGACATCCTGTACTTTGTGCATTAGAATCAATAATTATCCAAGAATACTCATACCTAAGTGCCCATTTTTGGTTTCAGACTTCCTTCATAAAAGTGGTCAGTGGAAATGCATAGAAACAATTTCACCAGCTACTTTAAAGTGCTTCTTCAAATATTTCCTGGAATAAACCTCCTATCATTGTGCTATCAGACACAAGACACTATATTCCTTTAGCAATTGTCAATGAATGAATTTCTTAGGAAAGTATCAGATAACTTTATTTTGTTTTAGAAATGTAAGTTTTGGGGCGGCTAGGTGGCGCAGTGAGTAAGAGCGCCGGCCTCGGAGTTGGGATGACCCGAGATCGAATCCGGCCTCAGAAAATGAGCACCCACGCATAAATCAAATGACTAGCCGTGTAACCTTGAGCAAGTTACTTAACCCCAATTGCTTTAAAAAAAAAAAAAATGTAAGTTTTTTTTTAATTCTAGAGTTGAAAAGGATCTTAGAGGTCATCTATCCATTCTCCCATTTTACAGTTAAGAGAACTGTAGAGTATAAGTGACTTGACCAAGGTCATATACATAGTTAGAGATTTGACCTCAGGTTCTGAAACTCCAAGTTCAGTTATTTTTCCACTATACCATACTGAATTCAAATTATTTTAGTGACTCAGAAATATTTTAGTAAAATATGATTCAGGTGCCAAAATCCCCCAAAAGATGCAGCCTTAGATAATCTGAATGGCTTTTATTTTCTTATACTTTGAGGAATATGCAGTAGACAAAAGAGAAAAATCTATTTAAAGTGGAGAAAACCTTACTGATAAAGTTTCTAAAAAGTTAATTTATTTGAAAAGATTTCATAGGTACAGTGACAATATGCCCAAGAAATAATTTCACTCAAATGACTGCATCTAGTTGAGCATTCATACTGTACCAAATAACTTGTTCTTGATCAATTATAGAGGTTAAATTATATCTTTTGTCATTCTGGAGGATTTTTTTTCTTTTTAGGAGAGTTTTCACAATCTGTGATTGTCGTTTTATCTAATCAAAAGTAATTTCTTTTTTTAAGAATTGGAACCAAAGTCAGAGTTCTCTTTTTAGTTTTTCCAACTGCAAGCTGATTTAGCTGTCTAATAAAACTGTACTTCCTGGATATTGGTTCATTCAGAATGTTCTCTTTATTATACTTATATAAGCCATTTACCTAAATATCCTCCTAAAACCCAGGGAGTTTCTATAGTGGTTCATTATTGGATGTCTTTGCTAGGGAGCCAAAGCAGTTACTCAAAGTCAAGGAATAGCTAAGCTATTGAGGTTTTACTTATGTCAGATCCAGGGCTCACTAAAAAAGAGAAAAAGCATAGAGGAAGAAAGGTGGGGTCCTTGAAAGTATAAGTATTCAAAAATATAACAAAGACAACTTCCCATTAGAAAGAATTTAGCCTTTCAGCTCCCTCCTCCACCTCTGAAAACCATTGTATCCTCACCCTAGAGTATCTCTAAAGTTTATAAGGACAAGAAATTAGGATTCCAAGAGGCTAAAATAAGGGGAAAGTAAATTCTAGATGTAGCTGGGTCCTCAAAGCTCATTTGCATGGGATTCTCCTTATTGAAAGAGATTGATTAATCTGAGCACCTGGACTTGGATGAAAGGTAGAATAATCAATCTCCACCAATCAGGAGTGTCCCATGCAAATGAATTTTGAGACACACGAGTATGAGGAATAGTTTATAGGAAAGTGCAAAGGTAGGAGTTAGAATGCCAAGTTTAAGTACTAGCCTAGTTTGGCTGGAATATAGCATGCGTAATGGGGAATAATATGAATTAACCCTGAAAAGGAAGGCTAGATTGAGATTATCTAAGACCAGGTTTGATGCAATTTGGGGTGCTGGGAACACTGAAATGCAAGGGTATCTGGGCTAACAGGTAACTGCCTTGAAAGAATTTGACCACTCAAGCCTTCTTTCAGTCAGAGTACCCAGGTTTTATTATAATACCAGTTAAGCAGGTAAGATTCCAAGCAAATCTGTGAATTTGATGAGGATGGGACTAAGATTTATTTATAAAAAAGACTGTGAGAAGATCTGAATGGGATTGAGAGGTAAATAGCCTGGGGTGAGCAAGGTGAAGACAATGAAAGGAGTTAAGTGGTTAGGGAGTCACAGTGAAAGGACAGTTTAAAGAATTATTGATTATCTAAGTAGAAATGTGTAGGAAAAGTCAGTGGCTGCTTTTGTTCAAAAATATGGTCTTTTCCTTTTAGGGGTCCAGCACAAATTCCATAACCCCACGAAGCTGATCAATGACTTTTGCATTTTGTTCTAAAGTACAAATTATGATTTACAAAGATTTTAAGAAATGTGTAGATGATGTATCAGTGGATAGTGCTGAATTTGAAGTCAGGAAGACATTTTCCCAAATTCAAAAATCTGGCCTCAGATATTAGCTGTGTGACTCTTGGCAAGTCACTTAACACTATTTTCCTCAGTTCCTTGTCTATAAAAAGGAAATGACAAATCACTACAGCATCTTTCCCAAGAAAACCCCAAATGGGGACATAAATAGTTGAACATGACTGAAAATAACTAAACAACAATAACAAAAGATGATGGACTATAAAAAGGAGGAAAGAGTTAAGACATTATTATAGTAGTAATGGCAAGGAGTAATAAGCAACTGAACTAGGGTTATAGTCATATGAGTAAGGTTATATAACTGGAAGATGTGGAGGTGTAACCCTGTTTTAGGAGGCAGAACAATCTCAAGAAGCACAGCACCAGGTATTTTAAACAGGAATTATAAGAAACTGTGTGAGTAGGTGACTGGGATTAGGTTGTGGGACATTCTAAGAAGATAGTGAAGAGACTTATAATTGAAAATGGGGGGAGGGTACAAGAGATTAAAAGGTAGTTAAGAGTTGAGGGTAATTATGTGAGTGACTGCAAGATGGATAATACGCTTGAAAAAATATGAAAGTTTGAAGGTGAGTTCAATCTAGGAGAAAGGTGATGAGTTCCATTTTCAAGATGTCAAAAGGACATTCAAGTGGTGAAGTTTAGTAGGTAGTTAGGAATGCAACACTGAAATTCAAAAGAGAAATTAGAATTATATAGTTAGAGATCTGGACGTGATCTGCATAAAAAAGATAATTGACTCTAATCCAGCTGGAGAGATCACCAAGGAAGAATGTGTAGAAATCAAAATAAGTAACTTAGAAAAAGCCTTGGGGGGGGGGGTAGGGGAGCAGAGCCAAGATGGTGGAGTAGAAACAGCACTTCCAAGGTGCTCTGCCCCACACCACTTCCAAACAATGTAAAAGGTGGACTCTGAACAACTTCTGGAGCCCCAGCACCCACAGAATGACACAGAGAAGCTAACCTCCTACTGAGGACAGCCCAGCAGCCCTGCAGGGAGTGGCTAGCACAGCACAGCACAATGCTCTGGGAGCCAAGCCCAAGCCCACAATAGCCATGGTTTTAGCCCCAGGGCGACCCGGCCAGAAGCTGGCTGGAGGGACCCCAGAACACCAGCAGTTGTGGCGATTCCAGAATTATCAGCACAGATATGCCTAGGACAAAGTGAGAGGTTAGCACCCTATGGACTTTGGGACCAGTATTTGGGGAATACATCGGCTTCCTCCCCTGGGGGCGAAAAGCTGCTGAGGAAACTTGGCACAGAGGCCATTTTGCAGCATCAGTGGCAGCTCCAGCTCCTGGTCTGCGAACTGTAGGGAGACTCAGCAATCAGTCTGGGGGTTAATCGCTGTTGTTTTAACCTACTTGGATCTGGATTGTGGTCTGGGGGAGGGGGGGGTCTGGGGTGGGTATCCAACTTGCCAGAGCAGGTGGAGGCTTTACAGAGGCCACCCAACCTCCAGAAGTTGTGAAGACCCCAATGTTCAGGACAGAAGCTCTGCTGTCTGGTGGCAGAGTACTACTGTGGCAACAGGCCCCAAAATCAAGCAATTAAGTGGCAACATGCCTAGGCAAAGGAAACAAAATAAATAGAAAAATGCAACATTAGACTCCTATTTTGGGGGCAAAGAGGATCAAAGCATGGAACAGGAGGAGGACTGTGAGGTCAGAACTCCTGCACCAAAAGCCCCAGAAGAAAATACAAGCTGGCTGCAGGCCATAGAGGACCTTAAGAAGCAGATAAGAGAAGTGGGGAAAAATTGGAAAGAGAAATGATAAAGATGCAAGAAAAGTATGAAATGACAGTCAACAGCCTGACTGAGGAAAATAACACCTTAAAAAATAGACTAACTCAAATGGCAAAAGAGGCTCAGAAACGCAATGAGGAGAAGGATGCTTTAAAAAGCTGACTTTGCCAGATGGAAAAAGAATCTCAAAAGCTCACTGAGCAGATTCATTCCTTCAGAATTAGACTGGAGCAAATGGAAGCTAGTGACTTTATGAGAAATCAAGATGCTGTTAAACAGATCAAAACAAATGAAAGAATAGAAGGCAATGTGAAGTATCTCATGGGAAATACCACTTACCTGGAAAATAGATCCAAGAGAGATAATTTAAAAATTATTGGACTACCTGAAAGCCATGATCAAAGAAAGAACCTAGAAATCATCCTTCAAGAAATTCTCAAGGAAAATTGCTCTGATGTTTTAGACCCAGAGGGCAAAATAGAGGTTGAAAGAATCCAGAGAGGATTCTGTCAAAGGGCCCTTGAGGACCTGGAGGGCCATGTGTCCTTGAGGCCAAGGGTTCCCTGCCCTTGCCCTGGACAGATCACTTAATTGCCACAAGGCTGTTTTCCCGTCTATAAGATGTTTTTAAATGCATAGAAGACGGGGAGGAGCCAAGATGGCGGAAAAGAAGCAGTAACCTCACTGAGCTCCTTGGTCACT
The DNA here is from genome assembly GCA_011680675.1 of Gymnobelideus leadbeateri. Taxonomy (NCBI): domain Eukaryota; kingdom Metazoa; phylum Chordata; class Mammalia; order Diprotodontia; family Petauridae; genus Gymnobelideus; species Gymnobelideus leadbeateri. The sequence goes on along the minus strand of WOXC01002984.1, from coordinate 21,653 downwards.
AAGGCTCAAAGGGTGAATCTGAGTGGAATCCGGAGTGACGGAGCCCACTGGAAGACGAAGTGTGGCAGAGTCCAGCCCAGGAGGTTGCCCAGTGCGTCCGGACTGGTCAAGCGCAGAGCATGTGGGGTCTGCACAGCCCAGACATAAGAGCAGACAAGCAGACTACACCAGAGAGAGCAAAAGCCCCAGCCTGCAGACTTACCGAGGGGAAGGGAGAAGGAAGAAACAAAAACATAAACAGGGGAGGGAATAGGATGGAGCGGAACAGACAGATAGTCATTATTACTTTGAATGTGAATGGGATGAATTCCCCATAAAACAGATGCGGATAGCAGAATGGATTAAAAATTATAATCCTACAATATGCTGTCTACAAGAAACACATTTGAAACAAAGGGATACCCACAGGATAAGGGTAAAAGGTTGGAGTAAAATTTATTATGCCTCAGCTAAAGTAAAAAAAGCAGGGGTAGCAAAATGGATAATTTTGATTACATTAAATTGAAAAGCTTCTGTACAAACAAAGCCAATGTAACCAAGATCAAGAGGGAGGTGGGAAATTGGGAAAGAATTTTTACAACTTGTGGGATGCACTAAAGGCAGTTCCCAGGGGAAGTTTTATATCCCTGAGTGCATACTTAATTAAAGCAGAGAGAAGGGAGGTCAATGAATTGGACATGCAATTGAAAAAGCTAGAAAAAGAACAAATTGAAAATCCCCAATTTAGTACTAAATTAAAAATATTGAAAACCAAGGGTGAGATTAATAAAATTGAACTTAAGAAAACCATTGAATTAATAAATAAAACTAAGAGCTGGTTTTATGAAAAAAATCAACAAAATTGATAGACCCTTAGTCAATATGATAAAAAAAAAGAAAGAAGAAAACCAAATTATGAGTATCAAAAATAAAAAGGGTGAATCTACCTCCAATGAAGAGGAAATCAAAAAAAAAATAATGAGGAATTATTTTTCCCAATTGTATGCACATAAATATGATAATCTTAGTGAAATGGATGAATATTTACAAAATCACAAGTTGCCCAGATTAACTGAAGAGGAAGTGAATTACCTATATAACCCCATCTCAGAAAAAGAAATCAAACAAGCCATCAAAGAGCTCCCTAGGAAAAAATCTCCAGGACCAGATGGGTTTAATAGTGAATTCTATAAAACATTTAAAGAACAATTGATTCCAATACTCTACAAACTATTTGGGAAAATTAGTGAAGAAGGAGTCCTACCAAACTCTTTCTATGACACAAATATGGTACTGATTCCTAAATCAGGAAGAGATAAAACAGAGAAAGAAAATTATAGACCAATTTCCCTCATGAATTTAGATGCAAAAATTCTAAATAACATATTAGCCAAAAGACTCCAACAACTTATCACAAAAATAATACACTCTGATCAGGTAGGATTCATTCCAGGAATGCAAGGATGGTTTAATATTAGGAAAACCGTCAGTATAATTGAGCACATCAACAATAAAACTAGCAGAAACCACATGGTCATCTCAATCGATGCAGAAAAGGCTTTTGACAAAGTACAACACCCATTCCTATTAAAAACACTAGAAAGTATAGGAATAAATGGAGCCTTCCTCAAAATAGTTGATAGCATCTATTTAAAACCATCAGCAAGTATAATATGCAATGGGGGTAAACTAGAAGCCTTTCCAATAAGATCAGGAGTGAAACAAGGGTGTCCACTATCACCACTCTTATTCAATCTGGTACTAGAAACACTAGCAGTAGCAATTAGAGAAGAAAAAGAAATCAAAGGAATCAAATTAGGTAAAGAAGTGACCAAGCTATCACTCTTCGTAGATGATATGATGATATACTTAGAGAATCCTAGAGAATCAAGTAAAAAACTACTTGAGACAATAAATAAATTTGGCAAAGTTGCAGGATATAAAATAAACCCACATAAATCCTCAGCATTCCTGTACATCTCTAATGAAATTCAATAGCAAGAGATAGAAAGAGAAATCCCATTTAAAGTCACTGTAGACATAAAATATTTGGGAATTTACTTGCCAAAACAAACCCAGAATCTATATGATCACAACTACAAAACACTTCTCACACAAATAAAAGCAGATCTAAATAGTTGGAAAAATATCAATTGCTCATGGCTGGGTCGAGCTAATATAATAAAAATGACAATTTTACCCAAACTAAACTATATATTTAGTGCCATACCAATCAATTTACCAAAAAACTACTTTCTAGAGTTAGACAAAATAATAACAAAATTTATTTGGAAAAACAAACGTTCTAGAATATCAAGGGAATTAATGAAAAGAAACGCTAGGGAAGGTGGACTAGCTATGCCAGATCTTAATCTGTATTATACAGCAGCAGTCATCAAAACTGCTTGGTACTGGCAGAGGTGTAGAGTAGTGGATCAATGGAATAGATTAGGTGAAGGAGACCCAGCAGTTAATGAATATAGCAATCTATTGTTCGATAAACCCAAAGACCCCAATTTTTGGGATAAGAATGCACTATTTGACAAAAACTGCTGGGAAAACTGGAACACAGTATGGCAGAAACTGGGCATAGACCATTATCTAACACCATATACCAAAATCAAGTCCAAATGGGTGCCTGATCTAGGTATAAAGGATGATACTGTAAGCAATTTGGGAAAGCAAGGAATAGTTTACCTGACAGATCTGTGGAGAGGGGAAGACTTTAGGACCAAACAAGAATTAGAGAGCATTATAAAATGCAAAATGGATCATTTTGATTACATTAAATTGAAAAGCTTCTGTGTAAACAAAGCCAGTGTAACCAAGATCAAGAGGGAGGTGGGAAATTGGGAAAGAATTTTTACAAATTGTGTCTCTGATAAAGGACTCATCTCTAAAATTTATAGAGAATTGAGCCAAATCTATATGAATACAAGTCATTCCCCAATTGATAAGTGGTCAAAGGATATGAACAGGAAATTTTCAGAGAAAGAAATTAAAGATATCTATAAGCATATGAAGAAATACTCTAAATCACTATTAATTAGAGAAATGCAAATCAAAACAACTCTGAGATACCACTTCTCTCCAGTCATATTGGCTAAGATGACAAAACAAGAAAGTGACAAATGCTGGAGAGGATGTGGACAAATTGGAACACTAATACATTGCTGGTGGAGTTGTGAACTTATCCAACCCTTCTGGAGAGCAATCTGGAATTATGCCCAAAGGATTATAAATAATTTCATACCCTTTGACCCAGCCATACCACTTCTAGGGTTATATCCCAAAGAGATCATAGAAGTGGGAGGAAGACCCATATGTACAAAAATATTTTTAGCAGCCTTTTTGTGGTTGCAAAGAATTGGAAACTGAAGGGGTGCCCATCAATTGGGGAATGGCTAAACAAGTTGTGGTATATGAATGTAATGGAATATTATTGTGCTATAAGAAACGAAGAGGTGACGGATTTCATAATTACCTGGAGAGACTTATACAAATTGATACTGATCGAGAAGAGTAGAATCAGAAGAAATCTGTATACAATCACAGACATACCATATCTGTGATGACCAACTATGACAGACTGGACTCTTTTCAGCAATGGAGTGATATAAGTTAATCCCGAAAGACTCAAGAAAGTGAGAAATGCACCATCCAGAGATATAACTAGAAAGAACTGAGCCTGAATCCTGATGGAAGCAAACTAAATGATCTTGTTCTTTCATTGTTTGGTTTTATTTCTTCTTTACCATTTTGCATCCCACCTAGTACAATATGCCTTTGTAATTGGAATAATGTCTAACATGAATGCATTTGCAGATCATATACTGGACTATATGCTGTCGTGTGGGGAGGGGGAAGGGAAGTAAAGGAAATTTGAAAATCAAGGAACTATGGAATTGAATCTTGTTAACTGAAACTAAACTAATAAATTAATTTAAAAAAAAAAAAGAAAGAATCCAGAGATCACCTCCTGAAAAAGATCCCAAAAAGAAAACTCCTAGGAATATTATAGCCAGGTTCCAGAATCTCCAGATCAAGGAGAAAATACTACAAGCGGCCAGGAAGAAACAATTTCAATATTGTGGAAACACAATCAGAATAGTATAGGACCTGGCAGCTTCTACATTGAGGGATCAAAGGGCATGGAATATGATATTCCAGAGGTCAAAAGAGCTGGGATTAAAACCAAGAATCACCTACCCAGCAAAACTGAGTATCTTGTTTCAGGGGGAAATATGGTCATTCAGTGGAATAGAGGACTTTCAAGCATTCTTGACGAAAAAATGAGTTGAATAGAAAATTTGATATTCAGACACAAGAAGCAAGAGATGCTTGAGAAGGTAATCAAGGAAAAGAAATAAAAAGGAACTTATCAAAGCTGAACTATTTACATTCCTACATGGAAAAACAATAACTGTGTCTGATGAAACCTTCCTCATTATGAAAATAATTGAAGAAGGGTATATGGGCATATGAATACATATGTGAATGTGTCTATATATGTTTACAGGTATACATGGATAGAAGGCACAGGCTGAATTTGGTGGGAAGGGATGATATTTAAGCGGTGAAGTTAAGAGGTGAGAGAGGAAAGTGGCAAGAGGAGATGTATCTCATGTAGAAGAGGCAAGGGGAAGTAGTTGCATGGGGAGGGGAAGAACAAGAAGACAAAAATGCAAAACCATATTCTCATTGAATTTGGCTCAGGGAGAGACTGACATACATACTAAATGGTATATCTCACACTGCAGGAGAGTAGGGGGAAGGGGGATGAGAGGTGGCATGATGGAGTGGAGGGCATTCTAGGGGGAGGGGAGGTTGGAAGTACCCACTTTTGAAGAGGGACAGGATCAAAGTAGGGAATGGACCAGGTGAGGGGTGGGATGGGTGGGAGGGAAATATAAGCAGTCTTTTACAATACATCTACTATGGTAATGTTTTGCATAGCTATACATGTACAACACATACTGAATTGCTTATCTTCCCAGAGGGAGTGGGTGACAAGAGAGGTAGGGAATGGATCTGAAATTCGAAGTTTTAAAATTAAATGTTCCAAATGTATATAAATGCTATTATTAATACTATTTTGCATGTAATTGGGAGATAAGATATGCATGCATTGGGGCACAGAGATTCACCTTGCCCTAATGGCAAAATCTAAGGGGGTATGGGAGAAGATATGGGAGAGAGAAGATTGGATGAGGGGATATCTTGTGGGACTGCTATTCTGGGATGGTGGGTAGGGAAAAAATGGGGAAAAAATTGCAACTCAAAATCTGGTGGAAATGAATGATGTAAACCAGAAGTTAATAAAGTATTTGTTAAAATAAAATAAAGAAAACAAACTTCCTCAAAAAAAACAAACAAAAAACAAAACAAAAGAAAAAGAAAAAGCCTTGAAGAATCTCTTTACTTAGGCACTGGATAATGAACCCAGGAAGGAGTACATAAAGAAACAATCCCGGGGCGGAGCCAAGATGGCGGAGTAGAAACAGCACGTCCAAGCCTCTCTGCCCCCAGATTCCCCCCAAACTATGTAAAAGGGGACTCTGAACAACTTCTGGAGCCCCAGCACCCACAGAACGACACAGAGAAGCTAACCTCCCACTGAAGACAGCCTAGCAGCCCTGCAGGAAGGACCAGCGCAGAGGTCTGGGACCTGGCAGCACACAGAGCGCAGAGCACATGAGCCGAGCCGAGCCCAGATCCGCGTGAGCTGAGGTTTTAGCCCCAGGGCGGCAGGGCCATCAGCCGGCTGGAGGAACCCCAGAACACCAGGAGCTGTGGCGACTCCAGAATTATCAACATAGACATGCCTAGGACAAAGTAAGAGGTTAGTGTCCTATGGACTTTGGGACCTGTATTTGGGGAATGCGTCAGCTCCCTCCCCTGGGGGCTAGAAGCTGCTGAGGACAAACGCCATTTTGTAGTTTTCAGAGGCAGCTCCGGCTCCCAGCCTACAAATCGTGGGGAGATCCAGCGATCAGTCTTGGGGGGTAATCGCTCTTGCTTTAACCTCCCTGGATCTGGATTGTGATCTAGGGTGGAAGTTGTGGGTGGGATTACAGCTTGCCAGAAACGGAAGTTGCCCCCCACATGTTCGGGACGAAAATTCCTCTATCTGGCCTTAAAGCCATAGTGTGGCAACAAGCCCAAAAGTCAAGCAATTAAGTGGCAACATGCCAAGGCAAAGGAAACAGAAAAATGCAACCCTAGACTCCTATTTTGGGGGCATAGAGCGGGAAAAGGACTGTGAGGTCAGAAGTCCTGCTCCAAAAGCCCCAGGGGAAAACATGAGCGGGTTGCAGGCCATAGAGGACCTTAAGAAGGACTTTAAAAATCAAATAAGAGAAGTGGAGGAAAAATTGGAAAGAGAAATGAGAAGGATACAGGAAAAGTATGAAATGAGGGTCAACAGCCTGACTGAGGAAAACAACACCTTAAAAAATAGACTAACTCAAATGGCAAAGGAGGCCCAAAAGGGCAATGAGGAGAAGAATGCCTTAAAAAGTCGAATTTGCCAGATGGAAAAAGAATCTCAAAAGTTCACTGAGAAGATTCATTCCTTCAGAGTTAGACTGGAGCAAATGGAAGCTAATGACTTTATGAGAAATCAAGATGCTGTTAAGCAGATCCAAACAAATGAAAGATTAGAAGGCAATGTGAAATATCTCATGGGAAAAACCACTGACCTGGAAAATAGATCCAGGAGAGACAATTTAAAAATTATTGGACTACCTGAAAGCCATGATCAAGTAAAGAACCTAGAAATCACCCTTCAAGAAATTCTCAAGGAAAACTGCCCTGATGTTTTAGATCCAGAGGGCAAAATAGAGGTTGAAAGAATCCACCGATCACCTCCTGAAAAAGACCCCAAAAAGAAAACTCCCAGAAATATTATAGCCAGGTTCCAGAATCCCCAGATCAAGGAGAAAATACTACAAGCAGCCAGGAAGAAACAATTTCAATATTGTGGAAACACAATCAAATAGCCCAGGACCTGGCAGCTTCTACACTGAGGGAAGGAATGGCATGGAATATGATATTACAGAGGGCAAAAGAACTGGGAATGAACCCAAGGGTCACCTACCCAGCAAAACTGAGTATTTTGTTTCAGGGGAAAATATGGTCATTCAGTGGAATAGAGGACTTTCAAGCATTCTTGAGGAAAAAACCAGAATTGAATAGAAAATTTGACATCCAGACACAAGAAGGAAGAGATGCCTGAGAAGGTAATCAGGGAAAAGAAATCGAAAGGAACTTATCAAAGTTGAACTATTTACATTCCTATATGGAAAAGCAATAACTGTGACTGATGATATCTTTCTCACTATGAAAATAATGGAAGAAGGGTGTATGGTCATATGAATACATATGTGAATGTGTGTGTATATGGTTACAGTTATATATGGATAGAGGGCATAGGTTGAATTTGTTGGGAAGGGAGAATACTCAAGGGATGAAATTATGAGGTGAGAGAGGAAAGTGGAAAGAGGAGATGGGGAGAGACAGGGTAGGGTAAACTATCCCATGTAGAAGAAGCAAGGGGAAGTGGTTGCAAAGGAGGGGGAGAATAAGGAAGGCTAAAAAGACAAAACCACATTCACATTGAATTTGGTTCAGGGAGAAAATGACATACATACTAAATGGGATATCTCAACCTGCAGCAGGATAGGGGAAGGGGGATGAGAGGAGGGATGATGGATGGGAGGGCATCCTTGGGGTGAGGGGAGGTTGGAAGTACCCACTATAGAAGAGGGACAGGATCATGTAGGGAATGGACCAGGTGGGGGGTGGGATGAGTGGGAGGGAATTATAAGCAGACTTGTACAATATATCTACCATGATAATGTTTTGCATAGCTAGACATGTACAACATATACTGAATTACTTATCTCCCAAGAGGGAATGGGTGACAAGGGAGGAAGGAAATGGATCTGAAATTTGAGGTCATAACAGTAAATGTTTCAAATATATATAAATACTATTATTAATACTCTTTTGCTTGTAATAGGGAGATAAGATATGCAGGCATTGGGACACAAAGATTCACCTTCCTCTAATGGAAAAGTCGAAGGGGGTATGGGAGAGAGCAGATTGGAGGAAGCGATATCTTGTGGGACTACTATTCTGGGAGGTTGGGTAGGGGAATAATGGGGGGAAAAATGATTGTAACTCAAAATCTGGCAGAAATGAATGATGTAAAACAGAAGTTAATAAAGCATTTGTTTAAAAAAAAAAAAAGAAACAATCCCTCTGGTAGAAGAAGCAGGGGAGATAGCGGTGTCATGGAAGGAGAAGAAGGAGTGAATATCTAGCCTCACTCACCCAAGTCCTGTGGCAAGACAAAGGTCAAGATGACTGGGTATGGCCTGGATGCAGTGGATGACCTTGGTGTCTTCCATGTTTGACCAAGCTCTAAGCACTCCACAGCACCTGCTTCAGCTGCCTTCTTGGCCAGTGGAACAAATTGTTTTCATCTGTCCATTCCACCAGGGGAAGAGTTCATATGCTTGCGGTAGACCACGGGTAGGAAACCTGCAGCTTCAAGGCTAAATGTGGCCTTCTAGGGTCCTTGGACTTTGGACTGAGTCCAAGTTTTATAGAACAAATCCTTTTATTAAGGGGATTTGTTCTGTGAAGTTTGGATTCAGTCAAAGGGCTGTACTTGAGGACCTAGAGGGACACATGTGGCCTCAAGACTGCAGATTCCCCAGCCCTGGAGTGGACATTTCCCTAATTTATTGATAAGGTTGAGGTCAGTTGGTTGCTGTCAACGTACTTTAGCCTATCAGCCCAGATGGTTTTACTGGAGAGTAGCCACTATTCATGCCACAGGTGAGAGTTAGGTGTCAGGTAGATACAAAAGGTAAATAAGCAGCTCTACAAAGAATTCAGCAAGTCCTCACACCAGAGGTAGCTAGATAGGACCTGCCCTTGAGGAGCTCGAAATATAATGGAGGAGACAATAAGAAAGCAGATATACACAAACAAGCCACATATAGGATAAATAGGAAATAATCAGAAGAGGGGAGGCACTAGAACTAAAATGTATTGGGAAAGGCTTCCTGTAAGTGATAAGAATTTGGTTGGGACTTGAAGAAAGCCAAGAGGCAGAGATGAGGAAGGAGAGCATTCCAGGCATAGAGGACACCCAATGAAAATGTGTGGAACTTAAAGATGGAGTGTCTTGGAGCAGCTAGGTGGCACAGTGACTAGAGCACTGGCTCTGGAGTCAGGAGGACCTGAGTTCAAATCTGACCTCAGACACTTAACACTTATTAGCCGTGTGACTTTGGGCAAGTCACTTAACTCCAATTGCCCTGCCCTCCCCCCTCCAAAAAGAAAAAAAAAGATGTAGTGTCTTGTTCCTGGAACATTATAGACACCAGTGCCACTGGCTTAAAGAGTACATTCTAGAAGGTGGTGGACAAAGTTTAAGAAGAAAACTGGTGGGCAGGGGAGGGCTATGTTATGAAGGACTTTGTAAAACAGAAGATATCATATTTGATTCTAGAGGTGATTCTAGAGTCGCTGGAGTTTATTGAGTGTAGAAGTGATATACTCAGACCAGTGCCTAGGAAAATCACTTTGGTGACTGAATGGACTGAAATAGGGTAAGCCTTGTGGCATGCAGAACAACCAGTAGGATATGGCAATAGTCCAGATATGGACCTGCCTGAAGGCATCAGAGGAAAGAAGGAAGTGTACTTGAGAGATATTACAAAAGTGGAATCAACAAACCTTGGCAAAAATGGAGTGTGAGATGATTGTGTTCTCAAAGAGGACTGTGGCATCAGGGAAATGATGACGTGACTTGCAGTTGACTTTGATTTGAGTGAGGGAGGGCTGTGCAAGGTCACCAGCCTCACTTTCTCCTCCAGGGTCATCTGGGTCCAGGGGTCAGATATTCATCAGGATGGATGTGCAAGGATGTGCCTGGAGTGCAAGGTAGTGACAAGTTGAGGGTGACATCTAGGTTGTCAACCTAATAGACTGAAAAGATGGGGGTGCACTTGACCAAAATAGGGAAATTTGGAAGGGAGTAAGGTTTGGGGGAAAGATGTAGGGGAAAGATCAGTTTTGGACATGTCAAGTTCATAATGTCTACTAGACATGCAGTTTAAGATGTCTGAAAGTAGTTGGAGATGTGAGATTGGACGTCAGCAGAGAGGTTAGGGCAAATAGGTAGGTTTGAGAATTATCAGCATAGAGATACTAATTAAATCCAAGGGAATTAATGAGATCGCCAAGTAATATAGAGGGAGGAGAGAAGAGGGCCTATTGAAGTACCTCAAGTGAAGTGTTAAAATTTCTTTTTCCCCCTCCCATAATTTTCTCTTGATTAGAATTCAAGGGTCAATATTTTTGCACAATTGTAAAGTTTTCTTCTGATAAATATACACTGGCAATTGATGTCTCCCTCTAATCAACTAAAAGGGATTCTCGAAGTGATCATTTGCTCTTTTCATATCTATCCTTTAAACTCACAATATCTATTTTATGTTATTAACAATAACATTTAGAAACATATCTCATCCTCCTCTTAGACTGTAAGTCCTTAAAGGGAAGAAAAGTGGCCTATTTACCTCTGTGTCTACACAGAACCTAGAACAATGTTTACATGTTAACAGTTCAATTTACAATGGTTAAATGAAAGAATCTGAATGATATTCCACAGTTAAGATGAGGGAAGCAATTCTGAACACATGGGAAATAAAAATTAGAATTGAGATGGATCTTAAATATTATCTCATGCAACCTTTTTAATGTAAAGATGAGATAACAGAGGCCTATGGAGGTTGAATGGTTTTCCCCAAGGTCCCACAAAACTAGGATTTGAAGCCTAATCTTCTGCCTTCACATCCAGCACTCATTCCACTATAGCACATTTCTAATTCTATAAGGATGTTTCTTCCCCTTCCTTTGATAGTGTTCTGCACTTTTTTGTTTGTTTTGTGGTTGAGGGTTTTTTTTTCTTAATGGAAAAGTTCCTAAATGTCACATGCTATTATTTAATGCCCCAGATTTCATCTCCCTTCAATTGTGTAAGTTTTACAAAGAAGTATATTTAGAATTTCCTTTTATAAGAACATAAATCTTTCCCAGCACCCATAGTAGTTTTAAGCAGACAGAAGCTATTAGAATGACTGATTGCATCAGTTTAAATTGTTGTATAGCCCATTGTTGCCCAAATTGAGCCACTAGGCCTTCAAGTCCAAATCTGCCAATCAAAACTTAATGACTTTCATCTACAGACCTCTTTTACTTGACAGAAATAAATCACAGTTCACCCACGTGATATTCTATTAGACTATCACTCACAAGATTATATTTGACTATTTTATTACATCTTTTACTGCAATATTAAAAATTTAATCTGCCCAGTAGTGATAGCAAAACCACCTGTAACAGTATTAAACCATTTGGGACAATTTTTAATGCTCTAGCAATGTTAATAGGAGAGGGGCATAATTCAGGTTATAACTCTGTCAAAAAAAAATAATGTCCTCTGGGGAAAGAAAGTCTGGGTGACAAAGTATCTTTCACCAGCATTTACAGAGTTTCTTTGTGGTCTATTAACCACAACAGTCTCCAGACTGAATCCTCAGTTTTGAAATCCCTGTTAGGACTTCTTTACTGTATCTATGACTTCTGTTCACATCTTTGTTACCTCTGCTCCTATATTCACTCTTATGCTTGGATTTAATGTTCCCAGGAGCTCCATGTGGATATTCACAGCATCTACCCATGGCTTCTATCACATTCTCTTTCCCCAGGAGGATTCTACCATGGAGCCTGTTGATATCCTTGGATCACTGGGACAAATCACCTCCAACACTTCTTGCCCTTGAGAGTTCAGTCTCTGAGACTCTGAGACTACAATAGCCATTAGAGTAGACCTTTAGGACTCTAGCCTTTCAGGAAGCAAATAAGTGACTTCAATTTATGGAGTAAACTCCTATGATTACCTGTTGCACAGTGAAGGCCCCAGAACCAATAACCAAAAACCCAAAAGACAAAGTAATTCTTAGGGTTTGGGGCCAACAGAAACTGTCAATAAATCTTCATTCCCAGAGACAATACTACAATTAGAAATGCCCTTTTTTAATTGCATGAACAATTTTAATGGGACAACCAAAAATCCACATTACTGGGGAATATTATGACAATCTACTAAAATAATAGACTGGCTTTTCATAAAATAGTGGTCTTCCATAAAGTATCTTAAATACTTAATTTTTTTTTTTAAGCAATTGGGGTTAAGTAACTTGCTCAAGGTTACACGGCTAGTCATTATTTATGCGTGGGTGCTCATTTTCTGAGGCCGGATTTGATCTCGGGTCATCCCAACTCCGAGGCCAACGCTCTTACTCACTGCGCCACCTAGCCGCCCCTTTTAGGGCAATTGGGGTTAAGTAACTTGCCCAAGATTACACGGCTAGGTTTTTGTTTGTGTGGGTTAAGTGTCTGAGGCCGGATCCAAACTCAGGTCCTTCTGACTCCAGGGCCGGCGCTCTACTCACTGCGCCACCTAGCCGCCCCAATACTTAATTTTCTATCATTTGATTTATAATCTTTCATTTATCCATCTGACAAACATTTCTTATTCACATTAAAAAGAGCAATGAAGTCAAAAGTTTCTCAATTCTAGGGAAACTAGATGATAGACTGGATAGGTGTGGATCTGGAATCAGGTGCTAAAAACTCCAACAAACAAATCTATAGTATTTTATAATCTCCCTGTTCTATAACTTCTTATGATGTCATAGGTTTGAATTACAAAGCATTTCATAACACAAAAATTGGCCCTTAAACAGACTTTCTTGAAAAGACTATGCATTTTCTCTCTCAACTATAATTACAGATCCAAAAAGGAAAGTGGTAATCACAAGGGAATTGCATTAAAATGTGGCTTTCTTTAGACAAGGAATCATAGGATTTCAAGCTGAGAGGCAACTTGGAGATCATACAATCCAACCCCTTCATTCTACAGATGTGGAAGCTAAAGTCTAGAGGGGTTAACCTACAAAGTGACAGCTAATTAGTGGCCAAACCAGAACTGACACTCTCTAAATGTTCTTTCATGAATCCAAGCATGGGGATTCATGGAACTGTGCAGTGAATGTTTTCAAGTTTATGAGGTCACATCCAAGGCTGCACAATGGCAAAGTGACAATTAAGACATCTTGATGTCCAATGGGTTTCTCCAGATGCTACAATACACTGCCTGTGGGCTTGAATATTTTATTTGATTTTTTGAAAATCATATTGAATTTTCAATACTCTAATTTACTCTGAACTGTTCCAAACTATCCCTGAATTCATTCTTCTAATCTCTACAGGACATGAAACTGTAGAGTAGGTGGTCCTCTGTTTCTGTCAATCACAGTCTTCAAAGAAGGAAACCAATAGAAAATTAATGAGTAGCCCTAAATATCTCTGTATAGTCATGCTGAGAACTTAAAAAGAAATCTCTAGAACTCTGTGTAGCAAGGGGAAGGAGGTAAGTAGAAAATTTATCCCCAAGACAACGCAGCTGGCAACCTGTTACATTTGTACAAGCATGGAGTGAATAAGCAGAGGAGCCCTGGAGTATTAGTCTTTATTTTGCTTACCCCCTTGTAATTTTACTTTGAGAGCTCTGGGTTGCATCTAACCAGAACCATGTGATGTGTGTTTCCAGGGCAGCCTTAGTGCTCCTTTTAGTTCCCCACAAATCAGAAAGAAGGAATAATGCTTATCATGTCTCCAGGGATGAACAATTCAAATTGGAGTGACTATAAGTGAAAGATGCCTATTAGAAAGGGATTTTGAAGCTTCTGTCTCTGGTTTCTATTTGCATTAATATTGGAGGTTCAAATAATGATGAATTTGAAAGATAAGTGGAAAATCCAGAGAAATTCAAAAGATATAATTTTACACAAGTGTCTCTGCATCTGTGAAGGTTATCATGTTTTTTTTTTAAAGTATTTTATTCTCCATAGAGGCTATAGTTAAAGCTTTTTATAAGAGGCCATTATGTTTTCTATTGACCCACTATGACCTTGACAGATATACTTTGATTCCAAATATTAGGAGAGATTTGTCTAACTATGAATTTATAGGTGCCTCAGACGGGTTGAAGGGGAGGCAAAAAGTATGTATATAAACAAATACAACATAAATATAATGTGAATAAATATGTTTGTATTTATTGTATTTAAGTTACAAACTAAAACAAGTGCCAGTAAACATAAGTATTTCAGCACCACATACATATGTCTACATACAGTGTAAGGCAGTTTGGGATAGAAGGTACTAGGAATTGGGGGTGGGAGGCTAGGAAAGGTTTAATGAAGAAGATGGTGCTTGAGCTGCATCTTAAAGAAAGAGAAGAAATCTTTCGGGTAAGGAAAGAAGGAAGCACATTCCAGGCATGTGGATGGAAAATGGAGGATGGAAGATTGAATGGTGAATGTGAGGTGCAAAGAGGTCATTATTCATGTAACTAAATTCAACTCAAAAACATTCCATAAATATAAATGACAAGATCTGTGTCTTGCTTCATCAATATATCCCTAGCATCAGGTACAGTGGATTTCATTACTTCAAGGGATGCTTGATCTCATTGGTGTGGATGCTAGTGTGGATGTTTCTTCCCCTGGTGCAAATCACAACATATACATGCTTTCTCATACTAGGCAATTGTTGACCAAAACATTCCATAAATCTTCCATACAAGTTCTTCCCAGTGTTCTGGAAGTCTTCTTGTTCTTATAATTCATGTTTGCCACTACAGCACTCAGACTGTCACCCTTTAATCTCTCAGCCTTGATATGTGACTGGTTCAATTCAGTAAGCATTTGCCAGGTGTTGGGGATACAGAGACTAAATGACAAAGAGTTCCTGCCCTTAAGGAACTTACCTTTTACTGGTGTTTTTGAGGGAAGCAATAGCTGTTGAGAATAACAAGATTCATTTCTAACTGTGACATTTAAAAAGTTTGAGACAGAATTTCTGGGTAATTAATCATTTTATTAAGCATGCTACTGGATAATTAATAAAAGGGGTCAGCGGTACTTTTGAATGCCAAAGACCCTTCATGGAATCCACTCAGTGCCTATATGCCTTTGGAAGAGTGGGTATTCCTCAGAGCGGCAATCAACTCTGATTGGTTAACAATTAATGAGAATGAATATCATAATGAGAGGTGGACCCATTCTAATGATGGAATGGGGGACAAGACTTTGATCACTCTGGCTCCCAGATCACACCCAGCTTCTGTAACCTAGACAAAGGATCTACCCCCACCCAAACCTGAGTAGAACAAAATGAACCAGAATTCACTTTAGATTAAATTCTTTGTAAAGTTCTCTAACTGGGTGGAGTAGCAATTCCAAGATTTCATCTCATCATCCACCCTGTCCCTAAGAGAACTAAGCTTTGACCTAATCTCCAAATGAGGGAGGGAAAACATCCTGGATCTCCCCAGTATTAACAATTGGATATTTAATAATGATTTCTCTCATAACACAGTCAGATCCATTTGTAATAGATACTTACATGTTTGTTGTAACAAATTAACTGTTCACATGGACTATTTGTGACTAACCTGTGGTAGAGCATTCTGAGCTCTTAGTTGTCTGATCAGCCACAGATGGACTCATTATAACTTGACTCTAATACAGTGATGTCATTTGGTCCTCTGAGAATAAGGAAAACAACCAACAAATTAACTAGAATTAAATAACAAAGGCAGGGGTGCTACCTTGGTTTATCTTTGTCTCAGAGTTAAACACACATGCTTAAGAAACATTTGTCAGATTTAGATGAATTTTATAGTAGGTGCATAACAGATTTTTTAACTGACTTGAATTATAGTAAAATATCTAGCACTTTGTGGTTTGTAAAACACTTTACACATGTTAATGCATTTGATCCACACAACAACCCAAGGATATAGTTGCTATTATTTTCCTCAGTTGATGTAAATTGATGAGTAAATTGAAGCACAGAAAAGTTAAGTTGCTTGCCAGGATCACACAGCTAGCATTACTAGTGACTGGAGCAGTATTCAGATTTAGGTCTTCCTGATTCTAAGTCCTATTTCTTATCTACTGTGCTAGCTACCTGTTGAATAAGTATAAAGGTAACTGAAATAAAAAATTTGGTGCTGTAAGTGCATAGAATAGAATGTTTTGAGAAATTCAAGGAGGAAGAAATTCCATAGAGTTGGAGGAATGTGGGAATGTTTCATGGAGAAAGTGGCATCTGAGGTTAGCCCTGAAGGAAGACAAGAATTTCAGTTTATTCTAGTAATGCTTATAACAAAGGCTTTAGCATATTTCTAGAACTTTCTTGGTTAAAGAAATTACTAGACAAGTGAAATATGAACTGGAACTAGATCTCTCAATATCAATGGCCTCTGATTTATTCAAAGATACTATCACAGGCAGTTATTTTTTTTAATCGCCTCATTTCATTTTGAAAGTCTAACATAAAATCTTAATACTCCATTGGATCTATGATTCCATTGATTGAGATATTATTTCTACCAGTGAATATCATAGTTCAGACATACCTGACCTTCCCATACAACCTTCTACTCACCTGCCATAAATCTGTCATATTTGGCCCACCAGCATACTGAGCTATTTCTTTTCACTCTTATATACTGCTTGAAACACTTTGCTATCCATTAGTTATCCCATATAATTCTGTTTCTGACTGGTCCAAACTATTTTTTTGTCAACATGCATTTCTTTGATAGCATTCTATTCATGGCTTCTCCTGAATAACTCCTCATTTGCGACTTGCTGTAACTTGCTTGTACCTACCACACATCTCTCCATTGCACTTTGGATAATCTTCAACTTCAGTTCTTTGGACATTAATTATTAAAGCCTCACAGATTTACAAAGTCGACAGAAGAATGTTGGTATTAAGACCATAGACCTTTTTTCCAGGGAAAAGTTTGGGATCATTGAAAGAATGTTGTAAATTCCCAAAGGTAATTTAACCACCTAGTCTCATGATAATAAACAATAATATTCTATAGGTGGTGGAGACAAAAGAAATATTGTATAAAGTCTTTAAAAATGTAATCTTTAAATGGTTTCTTTTGCAGACTTTAATTTATTACCTCTTTTGAAATTATACTTATGTTAATAAGTATAATTAATGTAAGTATAATTAACAATAATCACTTTTTAAATAGGTAAAATGTATCTTTCATTCCTTCTTATCGTTATGCTAGATCCTTTCCCCCTTTAGTGCTATCTCTTTTCCAACTCTGACCTAGGAAACAATAGTGTTTTCCACTTACAAAATTTACAGAGAAACTTATCCGAAATTCCATAATAAAGTATAAATGACTGATGACTAAAAATTCAAATTCTTTCCAGTGCTATTTGTATTAATAACAGAAATCAAGGTCTTAAACTTAAAGAGTGAAGTAATATTGGTGAAAATAGAAGCACAAAGATGAGAAAAGTATTTTGGATGAAACTGCCTTTCCTGGTTCTTCTGCAATCATACTATGTAGAAAATCATCTTTTAGATGTTTCCAAATAAAAGCAGGCTAGAATTATCATAATTTTATTGGTTTGATCACAGGGAGGTTATACTTGACTGCTTCATAAATAACTTGAAAGTACAAATTGGCATAGATAAGAATATATATTTATCATATATTCATTAGCTTTATTTGTATTACTCCTTTTAGAACAGTACTTTGGGTCAACCTAACATGTACCATGAATTCACACAGTAAACCGTGGATGATTAAATAATTTTTGTACAAAATAACCTGGAATTTGTTGGACAATTATCTCTTTTTAAAATGATGAAGTAATATGAAGGACTGATTGTACCCC
Source organism: Gymnobelideus leadbeateri (assembly GCA_011680675.1). Classification (NCBI taxonomy): domain Eukaryota; kingdom Metazoa; phylum Chordata; class Mammalia; order Diprotodontia; family Petauridae; genus Gymnobelideus; species Gymnobelideus leadbeateri. Next base: position 3,807 of record WOXC01002984.1, on the reverse strand, counting down.
ACTACAAAATCTGGCTGCTTTCAAATTTCATAGGCACATATTACCAGTAAAAAACAACTCATTACAATCCAGTGCGCCAATTAATACCTTTTAATAACACTTTTAAAACATTTTCTCTTTCAGTTCTTCTGAATGCTATTTAAAAATGAACAAATAAATAAACACAGATGTCTATGTTAAAGGCAATTAACTCAACAAAGTTTGTAAGGACTCTGAGAAATGAATTTTAATGATTTTATCTTTCCCATAGAAATATATTAAGAATTAAATCTCAGCTATGATTTTAAGCTCTGCTATACAATATAATAGGGGCCCCTGCTTAAATGATTTTATTTTACTTTAATCATTTACATTAAGAAATTCATCTGTTGGGGGCAGCTAGGTGGCTCAGTGAGTAGAGCATTGGCCCTGGAGTCAGAAGGACCTGAGTTCGGATCTGGCCTCAGACACTTAACGCACACACAAATAAAAACCTAGCCGTGTGACCTTGGGCAAGTTACTTAACCCCAATTGCCCTCCAAAAAAATAAATAAATAAATTCATGTTTTTATCAATATAGCCTATAGAAATCCCAAGAATTACATTTAAAATGTTGTCAACTAAAGTCCCCAAACTAAAATAATAATTAAATTGAACCACAGACCAGGTAGACTTTGCTAATATAGAAGCCTGGCAAATATATTCATATAGAGTCTCCCTGGAGATTCTCCCAGATTTTCCCAAGAGACAAATTAAAAGCTACATCAACTCTCCAAGGCCAGTATTTACAGTACCCAAAGGAAGGGTATTTGCCTCTTTCCTAAGTGACTTGAAGTGGTTGATGCAGTTTGTAAACATATCTAAATTCTCCCCAGTCTATGAACTATCATAATTGGTTGTCATGTCCTTTTATGAAAGTGGAAATTTCAAGTGTCTTAAGGAAAATTTATGTGGTATAAGGAAAAGGCTTCCTTTGTAACTTTTCTCTCTCTGATTTTCTGGAGGTATATTAAAATATGTCTGTGACTAGCATTTACAATCCTTAAGTGTGCCTTTTCTGTCAGCTTGATCACTGCACATTAATATATCACTTTCAGATCTACTTCATCCCATTTAAAATCTTTTACACTAATGAAAGTTTTATTTATACCTGGGAAGAGCTTTACTTGAAATCTGCCAATAGTTGCACTCTAGCTATAAACATCTCAGATTGAGAATGACAACTGTGGAATGGTTCAAAGTGAATTAACAAAGATAGATACCAACATCAAGTAATTCCACTGTGATGATGAAACTGAAATGGACAATGAAGATCCACTTAAGCTGCATTTTCAACAAATATGTATTGAGTGCTTATCTGCACACCACTCTGCTAAATGTGGAGGATCTACTAAAGGAAGGACAGATCTTATCATCAAGCCTCAGCTAAGCTGTGAGCTCTTCTGCAAAGCTTTCCCCCTTCCCTTTATCCCCACCACTTGTTATTGTTTTAATTTTAAAATTTTATTTATTTGTTTATTTTTAGTTTTCAACATTCACTTTTATAAGATTTTGAGCTCTGAATTTTTCTCTCTCCTTTCCTACCCCCTCTCCAAGATGGCATACAATTTGATATAGGCTATAGTTGTACAATCATATTAAATATATTTCCACATTAGTCGTGTTGTGAAAGAAGAATCAGAACAAAAGGGAAAAACCATGAGAGAGAAAAAAAAAATAGTATACTTCTATCTGCATTCAGACTCCATAGTTTTTTTCCTCTGGATGTGAATAGCATGTTCCATCATGCATCTTCTGAAATTATCTTAGATCATTGCGTTGCTGAGAAGAGTAAGTCTATCAGAGTTGGTCATCACTAAATGTTGCTGTTACTGTGTACACTGCTATCCTAATTCTGTTTATTTTTTTTTTTTAGGATTTTTGGGGTCCCTGTACCCCACACACTTGTGTGGTAGTTAGACTTTTCTTTTTTCTTTTTTTTCTTTTTTTAAAACAAATACTTTATTAACTTCTGTTTTACATCATTCATTTCCGCCAGATTTTGAGTTACAATCATTTTCCCCCCATTATTCCCCTACCCAACCTCCCAGAATAGCAGTCCCACAAGATATCACTTCCTCCAATCTGCTCTCTCCCATACCTTCTCCCATACCCCATCGACTTTTCCATTAGAGGAAGATGAATCTTTGTGTCCCAATGCCTGCACATCTTATCTCCCAATTATAGGCAAAAGAGTATTAATAATAGTATTTATATATATATTTGAAACATTTAATGTTACGATCTTGAATTTCAGATCCATTTCCTTCCTCCCTTGTCACCCATTCCTTCTTGGTATATAAGTAATTCAGTATATGTTGCACATGTCTAGCTATGCAAAACATTATCATAGTAGATATATTGTACAAGGCTGCTTATAATTCCCTCCCACTCATCCTACCCCCCACCTGGTCCATTCCCTACATGATCCTGTCCCTCTTCTATAGTGGGTACTTCCAACCTCCCCTCACCCCAAGGATGCCCTCCCATCCATCATCCCTCCTCTCATCCCCCTTCCCCCTATCCTGCTGCAGGTTGAGATATCCCATTTAGTATGTATGTCATTTTCTCCCTGAACCAAATTCCATGTGAATGTGGTTTTGCCTTTTTAGCCTTCCTTATTCTCCTCCTCCTTTGCACCCACTTCCCCTACATGAGATAGTTTACCCTATCATGTCTCTCCCCATCTCCTCTTGCCACTTTCCTCTCTCACCTCATAATTTCATCCCTTGAGTATTCTCCCTTCCCAACAAATTCAACCTATGCCCTCTATCCATATATAACTGTAACCATATATACACATTCACATATGTATTCATATGACCACACCCCCTTCTTCCATTATTTTCATAGTGAGAAAGATATCATCAGACACAGATATTGCTTTTCCATATAGGAATGTAAATAGTTCAACTTTGATAAGTTCCTTTTGATTTCTTTTCCCTGATTACCTTCTCAGGCATCTCTTACTTCTTGCGTCTGGATGTCAAATTTTCTATTCAACTCTGGTTTTTCCTCAAGAATGCTTGAAAGTCCTCTATTCCACTGAATGACCATATTTTCCCCTGAAACAAAATACTCAGTTTTGCTGGGTAGGTGACCCTTGGGTTCATTCCCAGTTCTTTTGCCCTCTGGAATATCATATTCCATGCCCTTCGATCCCTCAGTGTAGAAGCTGCCAGGTCCTGGGCTATTCTGATTGTGTTTCCACAATATTGAAATTGTTTCTTCCTGGCTGCTTGTAGTATTTTCTCCTTGATCTGGGGATTCTGGAACCTGGCTATAATATTCCTGGGAGTTTTCTTTTTGGGATCTTTTTCAGGAGGTGATCTGTGGATTCTTTCAACCTCTATTTTGCCCTCTAAATCTAAACAGGGCAGTTTTCCTTGAGAATTTCTTGAAGGGTGATTTCTATCTTTCCTTGATCATGGCTTTCAGGTAGTCCAATAATTTTTAAATTGTCTCTCCTGGATCTATTTTCCAGGTCAGTGGTTTTTCCCATGAGATATTTCACATTGCCTTCTAATCTTTCATTTGTTTGGATCTGCTTAACAGCATCTTGATTTCTCATAAAGTCACTAGCTTCCATTTGCTCCAGTCTAACTCTGAAGGAATGAATCTCCTCAGTGAACTTTTGAGATTCTTTTTCCATCTGGCAAATTCGACTTTTTAAGGCATTCTTCTCCTCATTGCCCTTTTGGGCCTCCTTTGCCATTTGAGTTAGTCTATTTTTTAAGGTGTTTTCCTCAGTCAGGCTGTTGACCCTCATTTCATACTTTTCCTGCATCC